>CM067381.1:79332493-79344196 GCA_034510155.1 Eucriotettix oculatus
AAAAAAAAAAAAAAAAAAAAAAAAAAAAAAAAAAAAAAAAAAAAAAAAGAAAAAAAAAAAAAAAAAAAAAAAAAAAAAAAAAAAAAAAAAAGAAAAAAAAAAAAAAAAAAAAAAAAAAAAAAAAAAAAAGAAAAAAAAAAAAAAAAAAAAAAAAAAAAAAAAAAAAAAAAAAAAAAAAAAAAAAAAAAAAAAAAAAGAAAAAAAAAAAAAAAAAAAAAAAAAAAAAAAAAAAAAAAAAAAAAAAAAAAAAAAAAAAAAAAAAAAAAAAAAAAAAAAAAAGAAAAAAAAAAAAAAAAAAAAAAAAAAAAAAAAAAAAAAAAAAAAAAAAGAAAAAAAAAAAAAAAAAAAAAAAAAAAAAAAAAAAAAAAAAAAAAAAAAAAAGAAAAAAAAAAAAAAAAAAAAAAAAAAAAAAAAAAAAAAAAAAAAAAAAAAAAAAAAAGAAAAAAAAAAAAAAAAAAAAAAAAAAAAAAAAAAAAAAAAAAAAAAAAAAAAAAAAAAAAAAAAAAGAAAAAAAAAAAAAAAAAAAAAAAAAAAAAAAAAAAAAAAAAAAAAAAAAAAAAAAAAAAAAAGAAAAAAAAAAAAAAAAAAAAAAAAAAAAAAAAAAAAAAAAAAAAAAAAAAAAAAAAAAAAAAAAAAAAAAAAAAAAAAAAAAAAAAAAAAAAGAAAAAAAAAAAAAAAAAAAGAAAAAAAAAAAAAAAAAAAAAAAAAAAAAAAAAAAAAAAAAAAAAAAAAAAAAAAAAAAAAAAAAAAAAAAAAAAAAAAAAAAAAAAAAAAAAAAAAAAAAAAAAAAAAAAAAAAGAAAAAAAAAAAAAAAAAAAAAAAAAAAAAAAGAAAAAAAAAAAAAAAAAAAAAAAAAAAAAAAAAAAAAAAAAAAAAAAAAAAAAAAAAAAAAAAAAGAAAAAAAAAAAAAAAAAAAAAAAAAAAAAAAAAAAAAAAAAAAAAAAAAAAAAAAAAGAAAAAAAAAAAAAAAAAAAAAAAAAAAAAAGAAAAAAAAAAAAAAAAAAAAAAAAAAAAGAAAAAAAAAAAAAAAAAAAAAAAAAAAAAAAAAAAAAAAAAAAAAAAAAAAAAAAAAAAAAAAAAAAAAAAAAAAAAAAAAGAAAAAAAAAAAAAAAAAAAAAAGAAAAAAAAAAAAAAAAAAAAAAAAAAAAAAAAAAAAAAAAAAAAAAAAAAAAAAAAAAAGAAAAAAAAAAAAAAAAAAAAAAAAAAAAAAAAAAAAAAAAAAAAAAAAGAAAAAAAAAAAAAAAAAAAAAAAAAAAAAAAAAAAAAAAAAAAAAAAAAAAAAAGAAAAAAAAAAAAAAAAAAAAAAAAAAAAAAAAAAAAAAAAAAAAAAAAAAAAAAAAAAAAAAAAAAAAGAAAAAAAAAAAAAAAAAAAAAAAAAAAAAAAAAAAAAAAAAAAAAAAAAAAAAAAAAAAAAAAAAAAAAAAAAAAAAAAAAAAAAAAAAAAAAAAAAAAAAAAAAAAAAAAAAAAAAAAAAAAAAAAAAAAAAAAAAAAAAAAAAGAAAAAAAAAAAAAAAAAAAAAAAAAAAAAAAAAAAAAAAAAAAAAAAAAAAAAAAAAAAAAAAAAAAAAAAAAAAAAAAAAAAAAAAAAAAAGAAAAAAAAAAAAAAAAAAAAAAAAAAAAAAAAAAAAAAAAAAAAAAAAAAGAAAAAAAAAAAAAAAAAAAAAAAAAAAAAAAAAAAAAAAAAAAAAAAAAAAAGAAAAAAAAAAAAAAAAAAAAAAAAAAAAAAAAAAAAAAAAAAAAAAAAAAAAAAAAAAAAAAAAAAAAAAAAAAAAAAAAAAAGAAAAAAAAAAAAAAAAAAAAAAAAAAAAAAAAAAAAAAAAAAAAAAAAAAAAAAAAAAAAAAAAAAAAAAAAAAAAAAGAAAAAAAAAAAAAAAAAAAAAAAAAAAAAAAAAAAAAAAAAAAAAAAAAAAAAAAAAAAAAAAAAAAAAAAAAAAAAAAAAAAAAAAAAAAAAAGAAAAAAAAAAAAAAAAAAAAAAAAAAAAAGAAAAAAAAAAAAAAAAAAAAAAAAAAAAAAAAAAAAAAAAAAAAAAAAAAAAGAAAAAAAAAAAAAAAAAAAAAAAAAAAAAAAAAAAAAAAAAAAAAAAAAAAAAAAAAAAAAAAAAAAAAAAAAAAAAAAAAAAAAAAAAAAAAAAAAAAAAAAAAAAAAAAAAAAAAAAAAAAAAAAAAAAAAAAAAAAAAAAAAAAAAAAAAAAAAAAAGAAAAAAAAAAAAAAAAAAAAAAAAAAAGAAAAAAAAAAAAAAAAAAAAAAAAAAAAAAAAAAAAAAAAAACAAAAAAAAAAAAAAAAAAAAAAAAAAAAAAAAAAAAAAAAAAAAAAAAAAAAAAAAAAAAAAAAAAAAAAAAAAGAAAAAAAAAAAAAAAAAAAAAAAAAAAAAAAAAAAAAAAAAAAAAAAAAAAAAAAAAAAAAAAAAAAAAAAAAAAAGAAAAAAAAAAAAAAAAAAAAAAAAAAAAAAAAAAAAAAAAAAAAAAAAAAAAGAAAAAAAAAAAAAAAAGAAAAAAAAAAAAAAAAAAAAAAAAAAAAAAAAAAAAAAAAAAAAAAAAAAAAAAAAAAAAAAAAAAAAAAAAAAAAAAAAAAAAAAAAAGAAAAAAAAAAAAAAAAAAAAAAAAAAAAAAAAAAAAAAAAAAAAAAAAAAAAAAAAAAAAAAAAAAAAAAAAAAAAAAAAAAAAAAAAAAAAAAAAGAAAAAAAAAAAAAAAAAAAAAAAAAAAAAAAAAAAAAAAAAAAAAAAAAAAAAAAAAAAAAAAAAAAAAAAAAAAAAAAAAAAAAAAAAAAAAAAAAAAAAAAAAAAAAAAAAAAAAAAAAAAAAGAAAAAAAAAAAAAAAAAAAAAAAAAAAAAAAAAAAAAAAAAAAAAAGAAAAAAAAAAAAAAAAAAAAAAAAAAAAAAAAAAAAAAAAAAAAAAAAAAAAAAAAAAAAGAAAAAAAAAAAAAAAAAAAAAAAAAAAAAAAAAAAAAGAAAAAAAAAAAAAAAAAAAAAAAAAAAAAAAAAAAAAAAAAAAGTAAGAAGAAAAAACAAACGGGAAAAAAAAAAAAAAAAAAAACAAATAAGGAAGGATAAATACGGGGGGGGGAGCAGTCGAGAAAAGCCCTACAAAGGGGGGGCTACAGCGGGGGGCGGGCAACGGACATCCAGAGTAGGGACGGGCTAAACCACGTCCACAAACGAAAGATGTTGAAGGCAACAACAGTGAATACCACACACACCGCAAGTACCCCAAGAACCAACGTAATAAACACATACACACATGCCCCTCCCCCACCCCCCCCCCCCCCCCCCCTCCCCCCCCCACCCCCTCCCCCTTCCTCTCCCCCCCCCCCGTCCCTCCCCCCCTCCTACTCCCTCTCCCCCCCCTCCCCTCCCTCCCCCTCCCCCTCCCTCCCCTCCCTCCCCCCTCCCCCTCCCCTCCCCCCTCCTCCTCCCCCCCTCCTCCTCCTCCCCTCCCCCCCCCTCCCCCCCCCCCCCTCCCCTCCCCCTACTCCCCCCCTCCCCCCTCCCCTCCCTCCCCCTCCCCCCCCCCCCCTCCTCTCCTCCCCTACCCCCCCCTCCCCCCCCTCCCCTCCCCCCCCTCCCCCCTCCCTCCCCTCCCCCCCTCCTCTCCCTCCCCCCTCCCCTCCCCCCCCCCCACTCCCCTCCCCTCCCCCCCCTCTCCTCCCCCCCCCCTCCCCCCTCCCCCTCCTCCCCCTCCCCTCCTCCTCCCCCTCCCCTCCCCCTCTCCCCCCCTCCCTTCCCCCCTCCCTACCTCCTCTCCCCTCCCCCCCTCTCCCTCCCCCTCCCTCTCCCCCTACCCCCCCCCCCCTCCCCCCCCCTCTCCCCCTCACCCTACCCCCCCTCTTTTTCTTCCGCCCTCTAGCCCCCCCCTACTACGCCCCGTAGTAGTTATTCAATATTGGTAATTGTGTTGTCCTTTCCCCCTGCATGAGATAAGGGTAGAAAGATGCTAACACGTGTCTATACGTAGGGGGGGATTAAGGGGGGAGGGGGAGGAGGGGAATAGAGAGAGGGGGGACCTTATTAACATGCAAATTTAGGGCCACCGTGCCAATAAACGATTAAAAAGCGTATCGCGCCGCATAATGCGGGGGTGGAGGGGGGCGACACGCAACGCCGTTTATAATGCTCGCTTAGTGTCCGGAAGCTGTCTCCCTCCGCCCCCTCAAAAAAAATCACGTTTATGCAAGGGCCGCCGTTTTTTAAGTGTTTCCCTCCCCCCTGCGCCGCCTCTGGGGGTGAGTTATTCAAATGTCATGCATGCAAATGGCTGCAGCTGAGTCACTCGTTTGTTAAAATAACCTAGGAAGGGATCAAACGATAGACGCGTCGTCAGTAGTAGTAGCCGTGGCGTCGCTCCAGTCCAGGTCCAGTCCGCTGGAAGATGTCGTTACCCTCCGGAAGCGCGCATAAATATCGTATCGCCTCAGTGGGGCGTGTAACTCAACAACTGCCGAATTTGTCACGCCATTTAACAGCGGCACTGACTTGGGAACTTTTTCCCTACTAACGACTCTATTCGTCGTAAGGGGGGCGGCCAGGGGGCGGCGGCGGCGCATTCTATACCACAACACACACTGTCCCTAGTCACTAAGACTGGTCTCATTTCACTACCTTGCGCTAGCCTTTTCAATTCCTCCCTAAACTACTTAGCGTATTACATCCTTGTCCTACGACTTCTGTTCAGTATACATAAAAAAAGAGATTATCAGTGACGTTCCAATGACTTTCTCTGCCGTCATCTTCAGACTGAACTTCATTTCCTCGTAACTAGCACATCCCACAGCCTCCCTAATCTACTTAGCGCATTACGTCCTTGTCCTACTTCTTCTGTTCAGTATACATAAATTCCTCTCGTGTTCCCAACCGAGTCAAAGAGATTAACAGTGGCGTTTCAACGGCTTGCTCTGCCATCATTTTCAGAATGAAGTTCGTTTCTTCATAGCTAGCACATCCCACAGCCTCCCTAATCTACTTAGCGAATTCCATCCTTGTCCTCCCTCTTCTGTTTTTACAGTTTGGTACCGTTTTTTTCTGCTCTTTTATTTGTTTTTGTTTTTTTATTTCGTGTATTTGCCTGGAGCTACTACGGAAGGACAGTTTCCTTTGTCCAAGTCCTCCAAAACTCCATTGCATGTTTCTCAGTGTTGCGCTTGTGATCCCTTGTGTGCGTGTAGTGTTTATACTGACTTTAGACTAAGCACATTTTCTTTTATTAATTTATTTTACGTTTATTCGTAATTAATTATGTACCTTCACACTTCAAATGCTTCTACTCTCTCCCTTTCCCCTACTGCCATCATCCAAGTTTCGCACTCATATAACACCACGGTCTACTATACCTTCTACCGTCCCTTGTTATTTACGCTTCCCAAGTAGCATAATTCCTTAACTTCCGTCAAAATATTCCTTCCGAATCTAACTGCAGTTTTTTTTTTGGAATTCAAATTGTTAAGATATTATCTGAACCTAGTTTAAGGCTGTTACATTTATCTTCCTTTATAATTAGGTAAATTGTTCTCTTACCTACTTAACACATGAGAAAGGAATTCTGTCTGGTTAAAAGTAAAATTTCCCTAAGAAAGTCTTTTTCCCTTGATTCCATTGGTAGATAAATTTACGGGTCCCCTGCAGGTCCTTCCTTTCCTCTGTCAATCCTTATATTGAAGTCTTCCTGCAGGACCTCGTCTATGCCATTTATTACGGTGTCCAAGTCTTCTTCTGTCTCCTCCCCTAATACTACGAAGCGTAAGGTTTTTCATTCCTTGTCCTTGCAGTAGGATTCCTTTCCATAATCCTTTTTAACTTTCGTCATCGCCTGTTCTACATATATTATATATCGGTTAAACAGCATGGGCGACAGATTGTATCGCTTTGGCTTACTCTTTTCCTTGATCACAGCTTTCCTTCCTTGAGTTCACCCTCGCTGTTGTTTATTAATTCCTTTCCTGGTTTCTTATACGTTGTAATGTTTTTTTTAATTTTTTTTTACATGGGTATTAAATTAAAATTTAAACTTTAAACCACAGAAAATAATTATTCTTTATCGCGTTAAATCGCTTTCCTTTCTTGGCCCCTGTCTTCTGCTTCCTTTCTCGATATTTTATTCCGGTGTCCTTCAAAATCTTTTTAAAAAAAATTGTGTTCCAGTTCACATCATCAAACGCTTTTTCTACCTCCTAGAAATTCCATGAAAGGATGACACATATATATATCCCATTATACCAATTTTAAAATTTTTTTTCTTGATGTTCAATTCCAATTACTACCAACTGCCTTCTGTATTATGTATAAGCATCTTGTTTTGTTTTACGGTTTAATTAAAATTAATTACACGGTGTTGAAATAAGTTTAATATAATCCCTTTCGTTAATAGTGACTCCACTGACTGTTAATTAATGAGTATTAAAATTAATTACTGACGTTTTGGCCAGTTACAAGTTATTTTGTACCGTCATTAGAAGGTCAGTTCAAGCCATTTAAAGGGGAAGTGTCGAAGGTTTAGAGGAAAATAAAAATGTATTCAGTTATTCGCTTCGTATAGCCCCCTTTTCCTCCCCCCTCTCCTCCACCCCCCTCACCCACCCCCTCAAAAAAAATATAAAGAGCCATGTATTCGTAACGTCAAGTCCCGATGCTGCGTGTGTGAAGAAGGAAGGGCCTTTTATAAAATTTCCACCTAGTTGTTATTCTTGACGACAGAGAGACTTTCTCCTTCTCTCTCTCTCTCTCTCTCTCTCTCTAGAGACACTGCACCTGTCCCTTTTGCAAGAGGGCGAACTCGGAAGACGAAATTGTTTAGGGGGTGGGGGAGAGAGGAGGTGGTTGGCACACCTGCTCCGACACCGAAGCCGAGTTGGTTCCACATTTGCGCCTGACATTTGAAATCTACAGTTTCATAAAGAGCGTCGCTTACGGTTCCCCTGGCTGTTTTGACATTTATCCGCGGACAGAAAGAGAGAAAGAGAGAGAGAGAGGAGAGAGAGAGAGATCAGTCAGTCAGACTCTTTAGCCCAATGCCTCGGCTGACATTTCAATTCGCACGATCCTGGGAGAGAGGGAAAGAGACTGGCAGACAGACACACAGATAGACAGACAGAGAGACATACAGAGAGAGAAAGAGTTGGAGACAGAGAGAACGAGAGAAACAGACACACACACACACAAAGAGAGAGAGAGTCACAGAGAGAGACACAGAGAAAGAAATAGAGAAACAGACATACAGAGAGAGAAAGACAGAAACAGAAATACAGAGAGTGAAAGAGAGAGACAGACAGACATACATATGCACACACACAGAGAGAGAGAGAAAAATAGACACGTAGAGAGAGAGAGAAAGATTGAGACAAGGAGAGAAAAAGAGAGAAGACAGAGACAGAGAGAGAGAGAGAAACGAGTTACAGAGAGAGAAATAGAGAAACAGACATACAGAGAAAGAAAGAGATAGACAGACACATAAGAGAGAGAAAGAGAAACAGACACACAAAGAGGGAAAAAGAGAGACAGACAGAAAGAGAGAGAGAGAGAGAGAAACAGACATACAGAGAAAGAAATAGACAGAAACAGACATACAGAGAGAGAAAGACAGAGACAGATACAGATAGAGAAAAAGAGAAACAGACATACAGAGAGAAAAAGACAGAAACAGACATACAGAGAGAGAAAGAGAGAGACCGATACAGAGGGAGGGAAAGAGAAACAAACACACAGAGAGAAAGAGAGAGTGATAGGCACAGAGAGAGAGAGAGAAAAAGAAACAGACATACAGAGAGAGAGAAAGAGAGAAACAGACACAGAGAGAGAGAGAGACAGAGAGAAAAAGAAAGAGAAAGAGAGAGACCGAGACAGTTGCGATAACCCCTAGAATTATCATCATTCAGAATATTCCGCCATGGTATCTAGAATAAATATCTTGCTACTGAATGGCTATGGAGAAAATAAAAAAAGTCCAAGTAAGATTCCAAACCCAAATTATTTCGAAATACACTGAAAATTTTTTTAAAAAAATCTCTTTGTTCTTTTAGGTCTATGAAGAAAAAGAAAACCCCCTTGTTATTGGTTTCCCAAGAATAGTTACGGTAGCTTTCCTCCTCCCCCCTCCCCGCCCTCTACCGTAGTATTCCTGTCTTCTATCCGACAGGATATTGGTGGGGGGGGGAGGAAGGATTTACACCACCCTTGAAAAACCCTTCTACTATTATGTATTTTTTTTTGTTTTTCAGCATCATTTAGATATTTAATACTGTTTTCCTGATTTCATTTTTACCGTTTTCCCTCTCATACCGTAGTAGTTCACTCCTTTACGAACGAGTACGTATTTTCTCCTTGAATTTTTGTTTTTTTTTCTTCTCTAAAACATGATGGTCCTTGAGACGTCGTCGAGGTAATTTTCTCTTTCAGCTCGTCCTAACAGTCATTTTATTTTGTGGTCCTCCTAACGTTTACTTTATTACCTACAAATCTTCTACGAGTTTGGGTGTTTTACCCTTTGCCAGTGGACTTTTTTTTGATCGTCTTATGTTGCCTTGTTAATGGTTCAAAAAAACCGCTACAAAGGTTGGGGGAAAAAAATAATAGACTCGTGAGTGACGATTGTGTGGGGGGCGCGCGACGTCTATTTCGGGAGTCTCTTTTGGGAAACTGTGGTGAGGTATTTTAGCCACTTCTCTTGTTTTTTAGCCGCCGCCCCCTTTGCCGCCCCCTCGTGCGTTCCTCCAGAGTGCAGTTAAGCCCCTTGAGCCGCATTACGGATGTGCGCCGCCGCCTCGCTGGAGGCCAGTATTTATTTTTGGGGTTCCTCTATTCTCCGTAGTGAACCAACCGTTGCTTTGTCCAACATCGTGGTTAGCATTTAGGACCGGCGGATGGAGGCGGCGCGGGTGGGACTCGGGGGCGGCGAAGAGGACTTTTCAATTATAATACTGAAACTCCGCTGCGGGAAAGAAGGACGTTTTTCCTCCTCTTTGACGCCGGCGAAAAAAAAAATAAAAATCAGAGCACTTGGACGGAATTAATTGCCTCCTGAATGAATCTAAACAACTATTTCCCGACATGAGACAGAGATGGAGTCAGAAACGTGTTTAGGAGACTTTACAAGTTACCGAAACGTTTCAACCGTAAAATTGTCTTCAGTTTAAATTGAAACGTGGAGATCAACCGGAAACTAGGGTTTTTCCATTTTTACGCTCTTGTTTCCCCATAGCAAAGACGGAACCTACCTTTTCACTCCACCATTTTTACACAACAAACAAAGAAATAGACGTTGGAAAAAATTACCCTGGTCAAACGTTTTGGACAAGAGTAACATTATTTTTCAGAAAAAAATATTGTATAAATTCCAGGGAAAATAAAAGGTTACGGTTTTCCTAAATGTAACGTCAAAAGGTCCGGGACAATGGGAAAATGTGGTATCGAGATTTAATAAGTTTACGTTTTTTTTAACACTATTCACATGAATACCTTTATTAAATGAGTAGGATTAGAAAAAAAATCCGTTAATAGTGTGAATTGTAACACAGTAATAAGGATTTTTTAAGAGGACAGGGATGAAATACAGAGAAAGTAGAGTTTTCCTAAGCCTCTGTAGATGACTGTGTGTACCTTCCTGTGCGACCGGCCTTGGACATTACTTCACAGCGTCAAGATTTCTCTCTCTTTCTCTCTTTTTCTCTCTCTCTCTATCTCTATCTATATATCTATCTTTTTTATCTCTATCTATATTTCTATCTTTTTATCTCTATCTATCTATCTTGTTTATCTCTATCTCTCTATCTTTCTCTATTTATCTATCTCTCTCTATCTCCATTTCTCTCTACCTCTATCTCTCTACCTCTATCTACCTCTATCTGTATCTATCTCTATCCCTATCTCTCTCTGTACGAGAAGATTGTAAAACGTGAATCAGGGGTAATATCCACCCCCATACCTTAATTGTATAGTGAAAACGTACAATTTTTAAAACCAAAACACTTAAATATACTCAGTTAATATCATGTGGAATGTTTTAAAGGGTTTTGGAATTTATTTTTTGGAACAACCACGTGACGATTTTGAGGCACCCGTTAAATTGAAGAAAAATTAATATGAGAAGGACATAAATATAAGGTATATATATTGATCCGACCAAAAAAAATCTTACCCTTCCCGCCTTCTACCTTCACTAATTCCTACTACATCCACTTTTAACGGTTCCAGTTCCGTTGTTTTTAATTTTATAATCTACCAGTACCATTCGTAGAACGTCTCTCTCTCTCTCTCTCTCTCTCTCGATCTATCTATCTCTATCTTTCTCTACCTCTCTATCTACCTCTATATATCTCTCTCTCTGTCTCCCTCCTTTAAACATAATTATTTCTCTCTTTTCCGTAATTTCTTAATCTTTGAATTACTGTAGAGGCACATGCGATTACTTTATACCTGGGTATTAGGTGATGAAAGCAGCAGCATATATTTAGCATAAATTTTAGATAGAGGTGAATTTGAAGAGGAGGAGGAGGAGGGAGGATATTTTTTGTTAAAGTGAATGTGATGGTTATTGATGATTTGGTGAAAAGGGGGGGGAGGGGGGTTGATACTGCATTCGCCTATGTTGGGACCATTGTTGTAGGTTATTGAGCTCTGCAGATTGTTGGAGTGAGTGGTTGGAAATCGGAGGTGAGAGAGAGAGAGAAAGATTGTGCTAGTGTTAGGATGTTGTTGGAGAAGATGTTGTATAGGAAAGGGGGGCGGAGGCGCAATGACCCTTCCTTGGGGGACGCCCGCCGCGATTGGGTGAGTTGGTTACTTATTTTTACAGAGAATGTTCTGTTTTGAAAGGTAGTTTAGGAGTGAAATCGGGTTTTTCAATTTCGAATATTCCGGATTTTTTTCTTACTGTTGCTCGGCTTGTTAAGACGTTATTAGAAGGTGTATTGGGGGGTTGTTGAAACGTTTCGCGATTTTTTTTTTCCCCGTTTCGACGACGTAGACGTTTCGTCCTCCGTCTCTTGCATAAATCCCCCCCTTTCATCAGGGGGTTTGACTGACGCGCAATGCCTTGATGCAGCAGCAGCACAACGCGAATCAATTAGCACAACAGATGAATTGATAATGTCCCGGGGCGCAATTAACGCAGATGTCGTCGCATGTCGATGTCGGAGAGGAGAGGATGTCGACGTCTGTCAGGCCTGCCTGGCTACCTGCTTCTCCCCCCCCTTCCCCCTCTTCTCCTCCCCCCTTCACCCCTTCCCCGGTCGGTCTTGCAACTTGCATGAGGGCGAGGGAAGCAGGTCTTACTGTTGACATTCACAACTTGCCAACCGCCGCTGCTGAAATACATCGTTAATTCAGACCTCCACCCCATTCCGCCCCCTCCGCCCCCCGCCCCCGCCCCCTCCCTCTCCTTCTCAAACTGTGAACTTAATTGAGGTCCACGACCGGTCCTCGACGAATTCTGTCGCTCTAACTTTAGCAGCAACGGAGGAGGAGGAGGGGGCGGAGGAGGCGGAGGAGGCGGCAGCGGCGGCGGCTCAGAGCGTTGCTTTGTACTGGATGCTTAACTCTTAACTTAATTGCATCCGTTGCTTCGCTGATTTTAGCAGCCGTCACTGAGCGGTTCCTTCAAAGTCAGTGGGGTAGGGGTGTTTGTATCGAGGAAATTGGTGGTTTTTGGCGGAGGTAGATCCTACTACCTTTCGTAATATTCATCTAACTGGGATATATATAAGACAAAAGTTGTTTGC
>CM067381.1:79344296-79404770 GCA_034510155.1 Eucriotettix oculatus
CTCCTCCCCTCTCACCAAACTCCTCCGGCACTCCTCATTAAAGTATCAGCCTTAACCATGGTGTAGGTATAAAGGTGAGTCATTGCGCAGGTACTTGCTGGGACCACGCGTGACGTCATCTTAAATGATACTGAGACATTTAAATGAAAATGAAAATTTGCACTTTTAAGAACTCCTTTCCTCCTCCTCCCATTCCCCCCGGAACTCCTCACTAAACTATCAGCCTTAACCGTGGTGTAGGTTATAAAGGTGAGTCATTGCGCAGGTACTTGCAGGAATACGCGTGACGTCACCTTACATGTAAACCTGTCACCCCGGGAACTGAAACATTTCGATGAAAATTAAAATTTCCGCTTTTAAGGACTCCTTTCCTCCTCCCCCTCCCCTTTCCCCCTCGCCAAAGTCCCCCCGGCATTCCTCACTAAAGTATCAGCCTTAACCGTGGTGTAGGTATAAAGGTGAGTCATTGCGCAGGTACTTGCTGGGACCACGCGTGACGTCATCTTACATGTAAGCCTGTCACCCGGAGTAATGAAATATTTCGTTGAAAATTAAAATTTGCGCTTTTAAGAACTCCTTTCCTCCTCCTCCCACTCCCCCGGAACTCCTCACTTAACTATCAGCCTTAACCGTGGTGTAGGTTATAAAGGTGAGTCATTGCGCAGGTACTTTCTGGGACCACGCGTGACGTCATCTTACATGTAAACCTGTCACCCGGGATACTGAGACATTTGGATGAAAATTAAAATTTGCGCTTTTAAGAACTGCCTTTCTCCTCCTCCTCCCCTTTCCCCCTCGCCCAAGCCCACCGACACTCCTCACTAAAGTATTAGCCTTAACCGTGGTGTAGGTATAAAGATGAGTCATTGCGCAGGTACTTGCAGGGCCACGAGTGACGTCATCTTACAAGTAAGCCTGTCACCCGTCATACTGAGACATTTGGATGAAAATTTAAAATTTGCGCTTTTAAGAACTCCTTTCCTCCTCCCCCCACTCCCCCCGGAACTCCTCACTAAAGTGTCAGCCGTAACCGTGGTGTAGGTATAAAGGTGAGTCATTGCGCAGGTACTTGCTGGGACCACGCGTGACGTCATCTTAAATGATACTGAGACATTTAAATTAAAATTAAAATTTGCGCTTTTAAGAACTCCTTTCCTCCTCCTCCCCTCCCCCTCGCCGCACTTCCCCCGGCAATTTCTCACTAAATTATTAGCCTTAACCTTGGTGTGTAGGTTATAAAGGTGAGTCCATTGCGCAGGTACTTTGCAGGACCACACGTGACGTCATCTTACATGATACTGAAACATTTTGATGAAAATTAAAATTTTCGCTTTTAAGAACTCCTTTCCTCCTCCCTCCCCTCCCCTTCCCCCTCCCCTTTCCTCCATCACCACAGTCTTCAACTAAAGTATTACCTTAACCATGGTGTAGGTATAAAGGTGAGTCATTGTGCAGGTACTTGCTGGGACTACGCGTGACGTCATCTTACATGTAAGCCTGTCACCCAGGATACTGAGACATTTGGATGAAAATTAAAATTTGCGCTTTTAAGAACTCCTTTCCTCCTCCTCCCACTCTCGCCGGAACTCCTCACTAAACTGTCAGCCTTAAACGTGGTGTAGGTATAAAGGTGAGTCATTGCGCAGGTACTTGCAGGACTACGCTTGACGTCATCTTACATGTAAGCCTGTCACCCGGGATACTGAGACATTTGGATGAAAATTAAAATTTGCGCTTTTAAGAACTCCTTTCCTCCTCCCCCTCCCCTTTCCCCCTCGCCAAAAACCCCCGGCATTCCTCACTAAAGTATCAGCCTTAACTGTGGTGTAGGTATAAAGGTGAGTCATTGCGCAGGTACTTGCAGTACTACGCGTGACGTCATCTTACATGATACTGAGATATTTAGATTTAAAATTTGCGCTTTTAAGGACTCCTTTCCTCCACCTCCTCCTCCCCTTTCCCCCTTGCTCCAGTCCCCCGGGCACTCCTCACTAAAGTATCAGCCTTAACCATGGTGTAGGTATAAAGGTGAGTCATTGCGCAGGTACTTGCTGGGACCACGCGTGACGTCATCTTACATGTAAACCTGTCGCCCGGGATAATGAAACATTTGGATGAAAATTAAAATTTGCGCTTTTAAGAACTCCTTTCCTCCTCCTCCCCTTTCCCCCTTGCTCCAGTCACCCGGCACTCCTCACTAAAGTATCAGCCTTAACCGTGGTGTAGGTTATAAAGGTGAGTCATTGCGCAGGTACTTGCAGGACTACGCGTGACGTCATCTTACATGTAAGCCTGTCACCCGGGATACTGAGACATTTGGATGAAAATTAAAATTTGCGCTTTTAAGGACTCCTTTCCTCCCCCACTCCCCCCGGCGCTCCTCACTAAAGTGTGAGCCTTAACCGTGGTGTAGGTATAAAGGTGAGTCATTGCGCAGGTACTTGCTGGGACCACGCGTGACGTCATCTTACATGTAAACCTGTCACCCGGGGTAATGAAATATTTCGTTGAAAATTAAAATTTGCGCTTTTAAGGACTCCTTTCCTCCTTCCACTCCCCCCGGCACTCCTCACTAAAGTGTTAGCCTTAACCGTGGTGTAGGTTATAAAGGTGAGTCATTGCGCAGGTACTTTCTGGGACCACGCGTGACGTCATCTTAAATGAAAGGCTGTCACCCGGGATACTGAGACATTTGGATGAAAATTAAAATTTGCGCTTTTAAGAACTCCTTTCCTCCTCCTCCCCTTTCCCCCTCGGCCAAGCCCCCCCGACACTCTTCACTAAAGTATTAACCTTAACCGTGGTGTAGGTATAAATGTGAGTCATTGCGCAGATACTTGCAGTCCTACGCGTGACGTCATCTTACATGTAAGCCTGTCACCCAGGATACTGAGACATTTGGATGAAAATTAAAATTTGCGCTTTTAAGGACTCCTTTCTCCTCCTCCCCTTTCCCCCTCGCCAAAGTCCCCCCGGTATTCCTCACCAAAGTGTTAGCCTTAACCGTGGTGTAGGTTATAAAGGTGAGTCATTGCGCAGGTACTTTCTGGGACCACGCGTGACGTCATCTTAAATGTAAGCCTCTCACCCGGGATACATATATATAGTAACACTGGCTAGTGAATAACTCTTTCTCCAGGGGTCACGTTCATGCCATTTAATATTGTTATCCAAGTCTTTTTGTGACTCGCCCTAATACTACAACATCGCCGGCAAGGTGGCCGAAGATTTTTTATTTCTCCTCCTAGCAGTATGATTTCTTTTCCATATTCTGGTTTTAATTTTTGTTCGTCGTGGGCCAACAGACTGCTGCATCATCCTTGTCCTTACTCTTTTCTTGATTACGGCTTTATTTTCTCTTTGTCTTCTATTCTAATAACTGCTGATTCTTAACCCCGCTCGTCCAGTTCGACTGACGCCTGAGCACCTTAGGCGAGGGGTCCTTTTAGGCATACACGGGGGTTAGGTGTTGGTCCAATCCCAGCATCCTTAATCACACACTACCAACTGTCTCCTGTAGAGGTTATCTATTACAGTAATTTATTATTTTGGAAGTCAGGTGTAAATTAATTTACTAATGCAGAAATTATTTGACAAGTTTTTAAGGTAATTATTGTTAAGCCCCATCCCCCGAAAATTCCCTGTCGCCCCAGGGACAATTTTCCGAGCGTTTTGAAAAGAGAGGGAGACTTGACTTGACTTGACTGACGTGGTTAATAAATTGACAGGTAGACTTGGTGTTAGTTGTTCATCCCCCGCCCCCTCCTGGCAACACCGACCCAACAAATGGATTTTTGCATAACACTCACGTATGTGCATATGTAGCAGGAGCAGGAGATAGCCACATTAAATCGCTAATGAACTCTTTATAGCGTTATGATGGTTTTACACGGTGCTGCAACGCGTTCCCCGTGCGAATTTTTTTTCACCCCTCCTCTACCCCCTTGTTTCCGGAGCAGCTGCGTTGTTCGGACGGTCAGTCAGTCTGTTGGCCCCGGGCGTTCACACAGGGTGTGGGGTGTGTGGACAACTTTTGGCAATAGATTTTTCTACGTGTAATTATTACGTGACGTACTACATCCGCCAGTGACGTCATCGCTCTCCGCTAGAGACTGATGACGTCACGTATTAAAAGGCACTTGTAATGACCAATAGAAGAATAGATACGCTGACCACTTGCCGTCACTCATTCAAAATCAGGAATGTGTCATTAATTACATGACGTCATCGCTCTCCACTGGTGACTGATGACGTCACGTTTTAAAAGGCACCTTGTAATGACCAATAGAAGAATAGATACGCTGACCACGTGTCGTCACTCATTCGAAATTTGGAATGTGTCATTCATCACGTGACGTCATCGCTCTCCACTGGTGACTGATGACGTCACGTTTTAAATGTACCTTGTAATGACCAATGGAGGATTAACACGCTGGCCACGTGTCTTCATTCCAAACTCGGAATTTGTCATAAAAAGGTGACAACAGTCCTACATCCGCCCGTGACGTCATCACTCTCCACTACAGGCTGATGACGTCATGTTATGAAAGGCACCTTGTAATGACCAATAGAAGAATAGATACGCTGACCACGTGTCGTCACTCATTCCAAACTCGGAATGTGTCATTCATCACGTGACGTCATCGCTCTCCGCTACAGACGGATGACGTCACGTTATAAAATGCACCTTGTAATGACCAATAGAAGAATAGATACGCTGACCACGTGTCGTCACTCATTCCAAACTCGGAATGTGTCATTCATTACGTGACGTCCTACATCCGCCCGTGACGTCATCGTTCTACTCTAGAGACTGATGACGTCACGTTTTAAAAGGCACCTTGTAATGACCAATAGAAGAATAGATACGCTGACCACGTGTCGTCACTCATTCCAAATTTGGAATGTGTCATTCATCACGTGACGTCATCGCTCTCCACTGGTGACTGATGACGTCACGTTTTAAATGGCACCTTGTAATGACCAATGGAAGAATCAATGCGCTGGCCACGTGTCTTCATTCCAAACTCGGAATTTGTCATAAAAAGGCGACAACAGTCCTACATCCGGCCGTGACGTCATCGCTCTCCGCTAGAGACTGATGACGTCACGTTATAAAAGGCACCTTGTAATGACCAATGGAGGAATCGACACGCTGACAATATGGAGGACGTTGCCTAAGAGAAGCATAGATCACTTAGTTAAGGGAGAAGGAGAAGAGTTTCGGGGACAAAATTTTGACAGGGATCAAGGCTGACAGACCCCCGAAGAATTTTAAAGCGCAGGAAAAAAAGACCAGATGATTTAAAGTAGAAACTGAATCATAACAATACCGAAAAAGACTAGGGACTGGATAGTGATATAGATAGGGAGTGCAAAAGGAGCCAAAAAAAAGGGGGGGCGCAAGCTCCAAAGAGAAATACTAAATCGGGTAAATTTTTTTTAATGGTGAATTGGGGGGGAAAAATAGACTCAGCTTATAGGACTTTATTGGCCGGCTTTTAATTGACGATTTTTTGACTACACAATTTTTAAAAAAATGTTAAATCTCTGAATATCTTTAATTAAATTAATCTATAAACCTTCTATTTAAGTTGTATGGTTTTTAGGACAGTTTTATCAGTTAAAGTTATCCAGTTTGTAGAAGTCTTCAGATATTAAATTAAACACAGGTCAGTGTAAGTATTTATTTCTGGGGGTGAAGTTAAGATTTTTTTAAAAAAAATAAAAAATAAAACGACGGTCAGGAGTCGCCATAGCTGACTGACGTCACGAGGAAAATTGAGGAACTGAAACTCGTTCACCGCATTTTACAAACACTTGAGCACATCGCAAGTAATTACTGTGAAAGGGAACCCCTTTTGTTTTTCTCCATTGACTTTAGAAATAATGGAGTCCTTAGGAGTTGACTGAATACCTCTTGAAGCTAAGCGGGGGGGATGAGGGGGTGGAAAGGGTAATGGGGAGGGGGGAATAGGGAACAGAAACGCAAAAACTGTTTGTTTGTTTGTTCGACACAAAGGAAACATGTTTCCTCTTTTTTTTATTATTATTATTTTGCTCCAGCGAAATGAATTAAATCCTTACCGAGGTAAAGTTCTCAAGCCTCTTGCGTCATTGCACAGTGAAATAAGCGCGGTACCTCTTAAATGCTTAACAGTTAGGAGAACAAATAAAAAAAAAACCTTACGCTTTGCCGACGATGTTGAGGTATTAGGAGAAGTCAGAAGGATGCTTGGAAAACCAATAGTAAATGGCATGGAGAGAGGAAGAGTTCAATATGAGGATTAATAGAAAGGCAAAACCAAGGAGTGTAGTATGGGGAGACAGTGGGATAACAAAGGCTGTTAGATTGGGAAAAGGAAGCTAGGAAGTTAAAGGAATTGTGCTACTTGGGAAGTGTAATAAAAGTAGGATAGCAAAGGGCAAGGAAGACATTTGCGAAATAGAGGGTATATACAGAACAGGCGACGAAGAAAGGAAAAAGGAATCATACTGCAAGGAGAAGAAAGAAAAACCTTACGATTTGCCGACGATATTGTGGTATTAGGAGAAGTCAGAAGAAGAACATGATAAATGGCATCAACTTGGTCCTTGGAGGGAGAAAAATTACAATATGAGGATTAATAGGAAGGCAAAACCAAGGAGTGTAGTATGGGAAACAGTAGGATAACAGAAAGGCTGTTAGACTAGGAAAAGGAAGTTAAGGAATTCTGCTACTTTGTAAGTTTAATAAAAGTAGGATAGCAAAGGGCAAGGAAGAAATTCGCGAAAAAGAGGGTATATAGAAGCAGGCGACGAAGAAAGTTGAAGGGTAATATGGGAAAAGGAATTATACTACAAGGAGAAGAAATAAAAAAAACCCGACGATACTGTAGTATTAGGAGAAGTCAGAAGGAGGCTTGGAAAACCATAATAAATGGCATGAACGTGGTCCTGGAGAAACAGTTCAATAAGAGGACTAATAGAAGGAAAAACCAAAGGTAATGGAGTGTAGTATAGGAAACAGAAGGATATAAAAGGATATTAGATTGGGAAAAGGAATATTTTTGACGGAAATTAAGGAATTCTCCTACTGGAGAAGTGTAATAACTACAGTAGAATAGCAACAGGCAAGGAAGAAATTCGCGAAAAAAGATGGTATATAGAAGAAGGCGACGAAAAAAAAATTGAAGGGTAATATGGGGAAAAGGAATCAGACTGCAAGGAGAAGAAATAAAAACCCTACGATATGCCGATGACACTGTAGTATTTTAGTGTGGAGTCAAATCAAGACTACTTCGGAACCATTGCATGAAGCGTGGTCCGGGGGAGAAAAAGAGTTAAACACGAGGATTAATAGAGGGGAAGAAACCAAAGGTAGTGGAAGAGTAGTTTGGGAAAAACAGTAGAATAAGACAGGCTGTAAGATTGGGAAGGAATTCTGCTACTGACTAGAGTAGAACAGCACAGGGCAAGGAAGAGGCTAATAATATAAGAGTGAATATTAGGAAATCGTTGGTAAAACTGTTCGTGTATGGAGCGTGGCGACGTTATATGGGTGGGGTGCGATAGGAGTTGGGGGAAGGGGAAAAGAATAGAAGCAATTGAAATGTGGTGCTGCTATAGGAGAATGAGATGAGGTGGATAGGAAGTTCTAAAGAGAATAGGGGGGAAAAGCGAACAAAATGGAGGACGTTGATTAAGAGAAGGGATAGATTAATAGGCCACTTTTTAAGACATGAAGGGTCTTGGTAAATTAGCATTAGAGGGAAGTGTGTGTCGGTCAGATCAGTGTTAGAACTGAATACCACAACAACTACAACAACAAAAACAGGAGGAAGAATTTGGTTTTTGTTAAAGATTGGATAAAGAATACCGCAGGCGCCCCGGTAGGCCTAGGCTCTTAATAAAAACTGTTGAGCCAATGGAAGAAGAGGAAGAATAGAATCACAAACGAGGAAGTTTTAAACAGAAAAGGAGTAAAAGCCAAGAATATGGAGGACGTTGACCTAAGAGAAGGGATAGATTAATAGGGCCACGGTTTAAGACACGGGAGGGTCTTGGTAAAATTAGCATTAGAGGGAAATGTTTGTGTGTGTGGGTAAAGAACAGAAGACGAAGGGCAAGGAAGGAATCTGATAAGGCGATTAGAGACGATGTGGGATGTCAGTTTATGCGGAAATGAGAAGGCTTGAGCGAGATAGGTTAGCATGGAGGATTGCATCAGACTAGTCTCATGACTTAATACCACAACAACAACAAGAAAAAATTTAATGAATTCCAAATTTGTATTTTAGTCAAACCCAAGATGGAGTATTTTATTATTTACGAGTGAACGGGGAAGTTAGTCAGAGGCTGAGATAGTAAAGGGGAGAGAGATATCACTCCGCCGCCGCCGTAGCAACAGATTTCCAAGATGGTGGCACGCAGCGAGCAATTGTTACAGATGAGAACCGCGGGGGTTGTGCAACAGCTTTGTCACGTAGCTACGCCTTGTTACGCCGCCCCGCGTGTGTCGGCGACGACGGTGGAGGAGGCGGAGGTGGCGTTTTCTTGTGAGCCCCTGTGGGTGAGGCGGGGGACGGGGCGCAACTTTGTAACAAGTTGTCGCTGCACGCGGGGTGCAAACGTGCCTCCGCCTCTGTGCCGCGTCGTGACGCCATCTGCACCTACGTGAGATCCCTCCTTCTCCCTCCTCTATCCATCTCTCTCTCTCCTCTTTCCATCTCTCTCTCCTCTTTCCATCTCTCTCTCCTCTTTCCATCTCTCTCTCCTCTTTCCATCTCTCTCTCCTCTCTTTCCATCTCTCTCTTTCCTCTTTCCATCTCTCTCTCCTCTTTCTATCTCTCCCTCCTCTATCCATCTCTCTCCTCTCTTTCCATCTCTCTCTCTTCCCTCTTTCCATCGCCCTCTCTTTCCATCTCTCTCTTTCCTCTTTCCATCTCTCTCTTTCCTCTTTCCATCTCTCTCTTTCCTCTTTCCATCTCTCTCTTTCCTCTTCCCATCTCTTTCTCCTCTTTCGATCTCTCTCTCCTCTTTCTATCTCTCTCTCCTTTTTCTATCTCTCTCTTTCTTCTTTCCATCTCCCTCTCTTTCCATCTCCCTCTTTCCTCTTTCCATCTCTCTCTCCTCTTTCTATCTCTCCCTCCTCTTTCCATCTCTCTCTCTTTCCTCTTTCCATCTCTTTCCTTTTTCCATCTCTCTCCTCTCCATATCTCTCCATTTTCATCTCTCTTATTTTTCCATCTCTCTCTCTTTCCTTCTGTTTCTCTTTCCATATCTCCCTCTTTCCTTCTCTCTTTCCATCTCTCTTTCCGTCTGTTTTTTTCTCTCCATCTCTCTCTTTCCATCTCTTTCTCTTTCCATCTCTCTCTCTTTCATCTTCTCTCTTTCCTCTCTCTCTTATTTTCCATCTCTCTCTCTTTCCTTCTCTCTCTTTCTTCCTCTTTCCATCTCTCCCTCTTTCCTTCTCTCTTTCCATCTCTCTCTTTCCGTCTGTTTTTTTCTCTCCATCTCTCTCTACTTCCATCTCTATCTCTTTCCATTTCTCTCTCTTTCCATCTGTCTCTCTTTCCTTCTCTCTCTTTTTCCATCTCTCTCTTTCCTTCTCTCTCTCTTTCCTTCTCTCTCTCTTTCCATCTCTCCCTCTTTCCATCTCTCTCTCTTTCCTTCTCTCTCTCTTTCCATTTCTCTCTCTTTCCATCTCTCTCTCTTTCCATCTCTCTCTTTCCATCTCTCTCTCTCTCTTTTCCATCTCTCCCCCTCTCCACCTTTCCACATCTTGGCTCCCTCAATCCGACGTTAATGTCTCTGCTCCAGCGCCACAGTAAGAGAATATAACTAGAGTAGGACGGCACTGGGCAAGGAAGAGGAATTTACTTATGGCTAATTTCAGTGCGAAAATTAGGAAATCATCTCCAAAAAAAAACCAAAATATTGGTTTCAGTCGGATGAGGCGTTACAAGGGTGCGAAACGTGGATGACGATGGAAACTGGGGGAAAGGAAAAGAATGGAAGGCATTGAAATGCTGTAGTAGAATCAGATGAGGTAGTGGATAGAATCACAAACTAGGAAGTTTCTAAACAGAATAGTGGGGCGGGGGGGGGGGAAGCGCAAACAATATGAAGGAGGACAATGACTAAGAGAAAGGGATAGATTAATAGGGCCACGTTTTAAGACACACGAGGGTCTTGTAAAATTAGTGGGGGGGTGGGAGAAGAAGAGAAGAAGGAGGCTGCAGATGGAATACGTTAAACAAATTAGGAAGGATAAGGGATGTTTCAGTTTTGCGCAAGATCGGTGGAGGGTTACATTCAGACAGGGTTAAATACCACAACAACAACAAGAAATTTTTTTTTTTCAAAAATCTTATTGAAAGACCTGTCTGTGTGTCTCTTACACTTGGGGGGTTGTTACACGCTCGTTGTGTAATTAAACACCAGGGGGAGGGGGAGGAGGGGTTTCTGAACAATAATCATCAAAAAGACAAATGTATTAAATAATTTTGAATTTTTTTAAAGAATTATAAAGGAAAGAAATGGCCGTATTCATTGCAAGGTGAGAAGAAGTAATGGAGGACCACGTGAAACCCTGAAACCACGGTAACAGAAAAAATATATAATTTTCCGAGGGAACGATGACAAAGACAATCCCCAAAAAATATTTTCTTTTTTTTTTGGTGACGACCCTGATGACGACGACGACGACGAGGAGGACCTTGCAAAGGTGAGTTATTAAAAACTTGTCTCGCGTAAGGGATAAAAAAAAGGGGACAGGGCGGTTGAGTCGACGACTGAGGGAGGGGGGCTCGTAATTTTTTTTTCTCTCACCCCCCCCTGGGACCCCGGTAATTGGGCAATCCAGGAGAGTTGCGGTAGTAACAGAGGAAAGAAAAGATGTAGGAGTAGGAAAGGGAGGCTGGGGAGGGGGGGAGGAGGAGTAAGGTTCAAATGAGAGAGGGGAGGGAGGAGAGAGTGGGGGGAGAGAGGGGAAGGGGGAAAAGAGAGAGGGAGAAAAACTCGGCGGTGAAGCTTTTACTATGCAAATTCTTGGAAAAGTGGGCTCGGAAATAACTTTGCACTGTGTTTTAAAATTGGCTTAGTTTATCTGATTGATGAAGCTCAATCTTCTCCTCCTAAAATATATTCTCGGAGCATGTAAATAGCAAGGGAGGAGGAGAAGAGGGCGACAGAGGCTGCCGACTCAGCCAGCTCTGATTATTAAAACTCCTCGCCGCCGAGATGAGAGAACAGGATAACAGTTTACACGAGACAAAAAAAAAATTAAATTACCACACAGTCGTGTCCCACGAACCAACCAGACTTTCCCACCCCCCACCCCCCTTGCCACCCCCGTATCTGTTTCAAAACTTACGGCTCAGCAACCAATTTCTCTTTTAATCTCCAGGCAGAAACTTAACCCGCTATTTATCAGACACTAAATTTGCACCCCCCTACACCCCTCCCACTTAAGGGGAGAAGGAGGAGAGGGGAGGAAGAAGATTATAATTTGTCCTGTCAGCGGCGGATGTCAGCGGACTTTTGAAAATTTAGTTAAGAGGCGCGCAGCGTGGACCCGGAGAAGTCGACAGAGGCAGATCCATGGGGGATGAAGGAAAGCCTCAGGTTACATTACACACACACACACACACAAAATAAAAAACTTACCACATGAAAAAAAAATCCGAAAAGAAAATGGTCCAAAATCGACCATGTTTTATGGAAAAAAATTTCCGAAAAACCGTCTGCAGACTTTATAAATAATTTTTTTTTCTTCTCCAGGGGTGAAAAGGGGTGAAGGAGGCCGGAAATTTTTTTAAATAAGCCCAAAAAAAGGCAAATATTTTTATCATTATCATCATCATCACTTGGCTCTACTGCCTCCAGCAGGACCAGGGGTCAAAGGGGTGAGTGAAGGAGGCCGGAAATTTTTTTTTAAATAAGCCAAAAGCAAAGGCTAATATTTTTATCATCATCATCGTCATCAGTTGGCTCTACTGCCCCAGCAGGACCAGGGGTGAAAGGGGTGAGTGAAGAAGGCTAGAAAATTTTTTTAAATAAGCCAAATAAGGCAAATATTTTTATCATTATCGTCATCAGTTGGCTCTACTGCCTCCAGCAGGACCAGGGGTCAAAGGGGTGAGTGAAGAAGGCCGGAAAATTTTTTAAATAAACCGAAAAAAAAGGCCTAATATTTTTAACATCATCATCGTCATCAGTTGGCTCTACTGCCTCCAGCAGGACCTTCGTCGCCTTCTCTCCCCCCTCCCTAACATCATCCTCCATCTTGACCTGTCCAAATAAACTTCCTTCCATCCCTTGTATCTTTTAGCCCCTGTTCGTCGTCCCACAACCTCGTTCCTTGGTCTTACTCCGTCCACTTGTCCGAATCCTATCCGCTTTAACTTTTCCTCTCTTCCCTTATCCTATTCACATCCTAATCTACGTATTCATATGTGCCAATGTCTTGGTACATTTCTTTCACTTCATCATCGCTAAATCTTATTCTCTCCGTCGTCCGTCTATATTGATACCTCACAACCGCACCTCTTGGAAAAAAGTAATTTTTGACAGTTTGTCCACCAGAAACAGTCCGGCGTATAGTTTAGACCTCATCGATAACCGAATTGGAAATATTCTCAGAGGCGGAGAAGTGAAACATAGAAAAATAACCAGGAAGAGATCGAGATTAATTAAAAAATAAAAAAATAACCAGGAAACAATGGAGGTTAATGAAAACATAAAAAATAACCAGAAAACAATCGAGATTAATTAAAACAGAAAAATAACCAGAAAACAATCGAGATTAATTAAAACAGAAAAATAACCAGAAAACAATCGAGCTTACTTAAAATATAAAACAATAACCAGAAAACAATCAAAATGAATTAAAACACAAAAATAACCAGAAAACAATCGCGATTAATTGAAACATAAAAATAACCAGAAATCAGTCGAGATAAATTAAAACACAAAAATAACCAGAAAACAATCGAGATTAATTAATACATAAAAATAACCAGAAAACAATCGAGATAAAGTAAAACATAAGAAATAACCAAATAAATTAAGATTAATTAAAACATAATAAAATAACCAGAAAACAATCGTGATTAATTTAAACATAAAAAATAACCAGAAAAAAAACAAGATTAAGTAAAACATAAAAAATAACCAGAAAACAATCGAGATTAAGTAAAACATAAAAAATAACCAGAAAACAATCAAGATTAATTAAAACATAAAAATAACCAGAAAACAAACCGAGATCAATTAAAACAAAAAAATAACCAGAAAACAATCGAGATTATTAAAACATAAAAAATAACCAGAAAACAATCGAGATTAATTAAAACATAAAAAATAACCAGAAAACAATCGAAATTTATTAAAACAAAAAAATAACCAGAAAACAATCAAGGTTCATTAAAACAAAAAATAACCAGAAAAAATCGAGGATCATTAAAACATAAAAAATAACCAGAAAACAATCGAGGATCATTAAAACATAAAAAATAACCATAAAACAATCGAGATTTATTAAAACAAAGAAAATTAACGAGAAAACAATAGAGATTAATTAAAACATAAAAATTAACAGACAACAATCGCTATTAATTAAAACATAAAAAATAACCGTAAACAATAGGAATTAAGTAAAACATAAAAACAACCAGAAAACAACCGAGATTGGCCTCTAAACCGGTGTAATGTGAGCTGCAGAGTTTAATTCCGAAAATAACTTAACCTACAGTTCACGGGGGTAAAATAACTTCCGCAGATTATAATTTTTTTTATCTTAAGGATCGAGGGTGGAGAAGGTGAGAAAACTATATGCGATTTAAGTATAAAAAATAATTAAATTCATCCCTTAAGTGCGGCAGAATTTTTATCCTGTAAGAGTACTGAAAATATTTTTAGTTCCTGTAATATTTTTGACTCTCTCTCTCTTTTTCTCCATCTCTCTCTTTTTCTCCATCTCTCTCTTTTTCTCCATCTTCTCTCTCTCTCTCTCTCTCTCTCGACATACTGGGATTATATTTTGAGGTTCATATTGCGCCTATTTATTCACGTCTTGAACGAGAATTAAATAACGTAGCGTAAAATTTAAAAATAAATACCCGGGCAACGCCGGACCCCACTCAACTAGTAACTAAATAAATTTTTTTTTTTGAAAAAAAAAGTTAAGAAAACAAGTTAACACCTACCGTGATTTGAAACCCGATTTTTTTTTTCGCCCTGTCGAATTCACCATGCAGCGTGTCAGAATACCAACATTATAACCTGAAATAATAAAATAAAACATGGAGCGTCATTTCTATACATTGGAAACGTTTTCCTGAAGGAATCAGAGAACTGGAAGGTAACTACGCTCTACGTAAGATGATTTAATAAAAAATAAAAAATAAAGGAAAATATGGAATATAAGTGTAAAAAAAGGTGAACTGTCAATGAAAAAATAAATAAAAATTTTATTTAAAAAAAAATTATGTTTGGATTTAAATTAGATAATATTTGCCACATCTCAGAGCCTGCAGTCGTGGCTTAGGGGTGAGAGATATCTGGACTGCAGAAATGAGGAATAAGGATCCGAAGTCCAGTTAACGTAACCAATTTTATTTGTTTTACATTATACACTGAAAGGGACAAGAAATAAAGGGAAAGAGAAAGACAAAAGAGAGAGAGAGAGAGAGAGAAAGAGAGAAAGAGAGAGAAAGAGAAAGGGAAAGAGAGAGAAAGAGAAAGAGAAAGAGAGAAAGAGAGAGAGAAACTCCACCCCCCTCCCCCATAAACCGTAAATCACGTGGCAAGTTTTCAACTACGCTAAGCCATAAATAATTAACACACTTGGGAGGAAACTTTCAGCGACCGGACAAGCCGTAGTATTTATATCAACGGATAAGAAAGGATCGCAAGTGGGGGAGAAAAAAAAGGAATAAAAGATAAGAAAAGAAAAGAAAAAAATTGTTCACTTTCTCCATTCCAGCTTTTTTAAAGATTGGCTCATAATTTTGACAAGTAAATTACTACGACGTCGAAGCTGGACGGAGAATAAAGAGGAAAAATATGTTCTTTCCTTCCCCCCTTTACTAAAGAAAAAAAGAAAAAAAATATAAGTTTATCGCGTGGTAAGGAAATGAATTAGCAGAATGCCATTCGCAGCGTCGTCGTCGTCGTCCAAACTGAGCCAGCCATTAATCACAAAGTTTTGAGAGGAATTCCACAGACTCCGTTTCGTAAGGCGACTGGAAAATGACACATAGAGAGGGTGAGAGAGGGAGAGAGAGAGAGAAAGAGAAAGATAGTGAGTAAGAAGGAGAAAAACAGATAAAAGATAAAGGAAGCCTATCCGTTGATTTTTCCCAACTGAATATGACACGTGAAGAAAATGAGGAAATGATAGTGTAGAGTGTGGATGCGAAACGAGGAAAATAGAGGTGTTCCAGAAAGGAAAAGAATAGGAGACTCCAAATTATGGTGCGGTACAATGAAGGAGATGGGTGGATAGTGTAATTAACCAGGAATTTTTAAGGAGAATAGAGAAAAAAATATGAAGGACTGTGAAGACGTTTTGAAACATTAGAGGAAAGCGTGTGAGGTAAAAGCAGAAGAGTAGAGCTAAACAGGAAATTTATAAGGAGAATAGGGGAAGAGATCTTTGAAGGGATAAATTAATAAACCACGTTTTGAGGCGCGAGGTTAATTAAAAAAAAATAACATTGGAGGGTATTGCGTCGGGTAAAAGTAGAAGAGGGAGAAAAAACAAATGCAGTTTAGGGTGGACATGGGATGTGGTAGCTTCGTAAAAATGAAAACGCTTGCGCAGAAAATGACAGTATGGAAGACTGAGGTAACCAAAACAACAACAACAACACTGCTTTATTAAACCTTGGAGCAAAAATAAATCAAATATGAAAATTCGAAATGACGTAAAAATAAATTTTCTTTTTGAGGTTTAATCAAAAAGGATAAAAGAAAAGATAAATCTTCGCTTTTTAGCCTTAACTTTCATTATCCTCCAGTTTCAAAAAGATTGCAAACAATAATCTGGACGAAGAAAAAAAAAAGGGAAGTTGAAGTAAGGTTTGATTGCGCCTTCCCCCTTTTTTACACACACTCTTTTTATAAGGAAAGGGAAAAAAAATCATAATGAGAAAACCGAGATTGGGATGAGTAATCATCTCTCTTCCAGGTGGAGAATTTAAAGGGAAAAAAAAGAAGGTGGGCGGGTGGGGGGATGAAGCGGAGGAGACATTTTTAAAAAAAGGAGAGGTCACAAGAGGTCGGTGAAGCAGAAAAAAAAAGATGAGACGAGGAGGAAACTATTACAGGGACAGAAGATCTTCTAAATCCTCTTAATAAAAGTCTTAAATTGACTTGTAGAAAAATTAAATTCCGTGGACTTAATCCGAACGACATCAATTAATAATAAAAAAAAATATTCCGGAAAATTTTTTGAAAAATAAAAACAAATTGACTGAGCTGCATTTCAACTAAAAAACACCTCTTTATATATTTTTTTGTGTGTCAGTTTTCCCATCTTTTCCCATTATAAATACAGTTTTTTCCTCCATTTATTTTTTTAGCCTCTATTGACAACGTTTTTAAATATTTTTTTTCTATTTGCCCTATTTTAAATTCTCTATTCTTAATCATTTCCCCAGAAATCGCACGGCTTTGCTGCTGAAGGATAAAACATCACGTTTCACTTTTCAGGGGGAGGAAAAGGAAAATAGAAAAACTATACATCACTCATTTATTCCATTTGCTTTCTCTTGCAGAAATATAGACGTAGTAGTCTTTTTTTTATTAATTATTCACCTTACTTTTTGTTCTTAAAATTAATTGTTAGGTGTGACGTATCCTAATTTCCTCATTCGAGGACTAATTGAAACAAAAATAAATCTACATCCTTAAATCGATCTCAGCATAAACGCACATCAGACCCCCTAGAAAATGCTGTTTATTTTAAAACAGTGTCAGAATAAATAAATAAATATATATATATATATATATATATATATCCTATGTTTTTCAAAGTGATTATCCTCAATTCTCTAATCTAAAACGGTACATGATGTTATTTGTAGTTTTTTCTTAACAAAAAGATTTTTTTTACTAACCATTAACATTTGTTTTACATTTTTAAGAATGTTAGATTTTTTTAATTTAAGGTTTATTTTTTTTAATAAAAAATCTTCAATAATAATGTAGGCGAAAAAATTACTCCCAAAATTTGGTCGGAATTAAAAGGAAAACACTATTTATTTTACTAAATTATAACACGACGTTTCGTCCCCTTTTTTTTATTTGGAGCCTCCTCAGGTGTGGAAATAATCTACAAAAAAATTAAGTATGGCTAAATAAGAAAAGAAAATATGTTTATAGATAAAAATTCTTATGATGTATTGGTTTTACACAGTTACACCATAAAAAATTATTTTTTGTGGTTATTGTAACTATATGGATTATTTTTTGGGGGGTAAGTGTGTGAACCTAAGGCATCTCATCTCTATACTTAATTTTTTTTTTGTAATTGATTTCACACCTGAGGAGGTTCCAAACAGAGGAACGAAACGTCGTGTTATAATTCTTTTTTTAAAAAATAATTTCTTTTATTCTGTCCAATTTTTTGGTAGAGTTTTTTTCGCCTACATTATTTGACGTTCAGTCAGAAAAATTATAAAATTGTTTTTCTTTTTAATAACCTGTAAAATATCTTAATAATATTTTACAAAAAAATGTTTTTTTCCCCTTTAAATTTGTAGTGGGATTTCAATTTGTAAAAAAAAAGCCCTTTGATAATCTTAACTGTAACAGAGTATTAAGGATTTTAAAGAGGAAAGGAATAAATTATAGAAAAAGGAGTATTATTATTATTATTTACATGACCTCTACAGAAGGCTGGAGGCTGTAGTAGTAATAAGAATTAAAGGGGGCAGGAAAAGAGAGCAAAAGTCAAGAAATACAAGGAATGTCCAGGCTATTTTTACTTATGCAGGCGATGAAGAAAGTTTTAATGGAATAAAGGGAAAATGGAATCATTCTGCAATGATAGAAAATAAAATTCTAAGGGTTCACTAATTATATTGAAGTATTAGGGGGAGTGAGGAGAATTCTTGGAAACCGTAATAAATAGCGCGAACGGGGTCCTGGAGAAAGAGTACAACAGAAGGATTGACAGAGGGAAAACCAAGGTGATGGGAAACAGTGGAATAACAAAGGCTGTTGTTAGATTGGGAAAAGGGATATTTCGAAGGAAGTGAAGGAATTCTCCTAGGGGAATTGAGAGATTCAAACATGTAGATATAGTCTCAGACTAGGAAGTTCTAAGACGAATAGGGGAATTGAGAAAATTTAGAGGACTTTGAAAGTAAACCACGTTTTTAGAGGTAAGTGTCTTGTAAAATTACCGTTAGAGGTAAGGTGATGGAATATAGTATGGGAAATAGTGGAACAACAAAGGCAGTTAGATTGAGAAAGGAATATTTTGAAGGAACTTAAGGAATACTGTAACTTGTGAAACAATATAACTCCAGTAGAACAGCACAGGCTAGAAATAAATTTACCTTGAAATAATAAAAGTATGAATATTAGGAAATCATTGTAAAATAAAGTGTTTTTTAATGGAGCGTGACGTTATTTAAGTGCAAAACGAAAAGCAAAAGGAAAAGAAGACTTTGCAATGTGGTGCTGTAGGAGAATGAGATGGGGTGGATAGGAAAAGTCTAAGCAGAATAGGCGGGGAGGGGGGGGGAAGAGAGAAAGGGAGAATGATTTAGACAGACTTTGAAGAAGATATATTTAAAAGGCCACATGTCGAGGGTTCTTGTAAAATTAGGATTTGAGGGATCGTTTGGCGTGATTATATTGTGGAATTAGGGTGAGGGGGAGTCAGAAGAAGGAGACTTGGAAAACAATAATAAAAGGCATGAACGTGACAAAGAGTTTACTTTTAGGATTAATAGAGAGAGGAAATCAAAGTTCATGGAGCGTAACATGGGAAAACAGTGGAATAATGAAGGTTGTTAGGATACTTTAGCAACGTAATAACTGGAGTAGATGGATTTTTAATTTTTGTGTGACAATCATTCATTTTATCCCGTAGGATTCACGAAGGACAATTTTTTCCGTTTCAAAGTAGCAGCAATAAATATTGATGTAAGAAGAGACGCAGGATGACGTTACGGAAGACTTGTAGTGATATATATATGTCTATTTTCACGCACAGTGAAGCACGCATTTGGGACACACCCAATTATTTGTTTAAGTAGATGGAACGAGTCTTGAAGAATGTCTTGTTTCAAAATTAACTGATGCCGGATTTCCTTCGGAAGTGACTCTTCATGATGTTCCTTATTATACTATTTATTATTTTACCCGGCTTATGGTATTTAAACTTCATCGGAAACTAATTACGTCATATTAAGTTGCCATGTATAACTAGAAAAATAATTTATTTCTCTAAAATATTGAGGTTTTTCAATTTAATTTTTGGTAGAAAAAGAAAAATGTACAAATTCTGTTCATGTTGTTGTTGTGGTGGTAATCAGTCCTAAGACTGATCTAATGCAACCCTCCATGTTAATCTACCTTCAGCAAACCTTATTCATTTCCTTATAACTAACAAAACCCACATCCATACTAATCTGCTTACAGTATTCCGCCCTTATCCTCCCTCTTCTCTTAGTAACCCACACACAGACTTCCCCCTAAGTCTAATTTTACAAGACCCTAGTGTCTTAAATACGGTCTATTAATTTATCCATTCTCTCTTGGTCAACGTCCTCCATGTTGTTCGCTTTTCACCCCTATAACGTTTAGAACTTCTTCCTCGTTTGTGATTTTATCTACCCATCACATTTTCTCCTATAGCACTACATTTCAAAGGCTTCTATTCTCTATTCTTCTATTCTTTCCCCTAACTCCATTCGTCCACGTTTCACACCCCCATATGAAACGTTACTCTCAATACCAACATTTTTAGCAACTATTTCCTAATATTTACATTTATATTACCCGGTATGTAAATCCCTCTGTTATCCTACTCTTTATGTCTACTATAGCTATTTATTACGCTTCCCAAATATCAGAATTCTTTAACTTCGATCATGATATCCCTTCACAATCCTTTGTTATTCCACTGTTTCCAATACTGGACTCTATTACCTTGGTTTTTCCTTTATTAATCCTCATGTTGAACTATTTCTCTCTCCAGGACCCACGTTCATGCCATTTTAACATGTTTTCCCAAGACTCCCACTATTACTAAAATATTATCTTACGGTTTTTATTTATCCTCCTAGCAGTATGATTCCTTTTCCATAATCAGTTTTAACCTTCTTCGTCGCTTGTTCTTCAGACTTTGTTGTTGTCGTCGTCTTCGTCGTCGTGGTTTATTCAATGCTGAAACTGGTCTTATGAAATCCTCCATTTCCTCATAACTATCACAACCTACATTTCCAAGTCTTCTCCTGACTACCCCCTCTAATCCTACGATATCTTCGGCAAAGCGTAAGGTTTTTATTTCTTCTCCTTCCAAGTTTGATTTCTCCCCCTCTCTCTCCCTCTCTATCTCCGCTTCTCCCTACCCCTCTCTCCCCCTCTCTCCTCCTACCTCCCTCTCCCCTCCCCTCCCCCTCCCGCTCTCTTTCTCCCTCTCCTCCCTCCCCCCTCTCCCCCTCTCTCCCCCTCTCCCCATCTCCCTCTCTCCCTCCCCCCCTCTCTCTGTCGGTCTCTGAGTTGTCAATGTCGAGCTATATGGAAGGAAGAGACCCCCCTCAAAAAAGTGGCCTTTTATTTTCAGTTTCTTTGCCAAAACACAAGTATAAAATTCTTTTTTTTAGAAAAAAAAATAATTTCCGTTCCCCCTAATCATCAAACGGTATAGTAAAAATCTGCTGTAAAATGAGGGCCCAGTGAGGCTTCAACCTTAGAGGCGGCCTCTACTATTTTTACAGTGACGTCATGAGGACAATAATGTAAGATGGATGACAAGAGTCGACCCTTGGTGAAAAGCCACCAGAGAGTTTAATAACAAAAAAATAGGCTGAGTATCTTTGCTGTTCGTCTTCTTCTTATTATAGTTATGTGTGTTTCGGCATTTGGTGAGGCAAATATTTGACAGCTGCGCATTTGAGTTATTTCAGTGTATATATATACAGACATACATATATATACATATATACGTGACAAGCGAAGTCGTTCAAAATGGCTGTCGTCGAATTTACCAACAGACGGAACGGAAACCCGAGGGAAACTTTGCGTTTCTGTCTGTCTCTCTCTCTACCTTCATGACTAACATTTAATTACTCACTCTCTGTCTACCAACATCACAACACAAACTGTTTGTTTCGTGAAAGGAGAAAACACACACCAACACGTCTCGTTGCATGCATTTACTCACTCACACACACACACACGCTAAAACCCGATAATTTCATAACTTATGTAGTTCCGGTTGTTGTCCTCAAAGTTGGCTTTCCTGCTCGTCGACGAATACGAGGAATGATTTCTTTTTATATAAATTTAGCTTGGGATTACATAGGTTCATTATATATAGCATTATAAAAATATTCTTTCAATAGCTGGAACCCACTACTCACGATTTTTAAGAGGACAGGTTGAAAAAAAAATATGTAAAGAAAGAAGGCAGTTAATCGGGAAATTAGAATTAAAAAAGATCAGGATAATAGGAGTTGGGGAAAGGAAAATAATGGACGCCTTTGAAATGCGGTGCTGTAGGAGAATGAGATGAGGAGGTGGATAGATTCGGAAACGAGGAAGCAGGTTCTAAACAGAAAAAGGGGGAAAAAGCGAACAATATGTATGGGGAAACTGTGGAATAACAAAGGTTATTTAGATTCGGGAAAGGGATATTTTTTTGAAGGAAGTTAAGGAATTCTGCTACTAGAGTAGGATAAAAGAAGAGTCAAGGAAGACGAATTTACTTAAGACTGATACAAAGTATGAATATTAGACAATCATTATTAAAAATGTATGACGTCATATTGGTGCGAAACGAGGATGAAAGGAGTTACAGAGAGGAGGGAGGGAAAAAAAGAGTGTAGAAGCTGACAAAACAGGTGGAGTGTAAATTGGGAAACTGTGGAATAACAAAGGCTGTTTAGGATGAGAAAAGGGATATATTTATTGAAGGAAGTTAAGGAATTCTGCTACTAGAGGAAGATAAAAGCAGAGGCAAGGAAGACGAATTTACTTACAGCTGATTTAAGTAAGAATATTAGGAAATAATTTTTAAAAATGTGTGACGTCATGTGAGTGCAAAACTAGACGGACAGGAGTTGAAAAGAGGAAAAAAGGATAAAAACTGACACTTTTCCGATGAAAGGAGAAATAAGTAAACATTAGAGAGAAAAGCCTTGCGTACGTTGGACCAGAGGACGGAAGACCAAAACAGGGTGGAGTGTATTTGGAGAACAGTGGAATAACAAAGGCAGTTTAGGACTGTAAAGGATTTTTTTTTGAAGGAAGTTAAGGACATCTGCTACTAGAGTAGGATAAAAGCAGAGGCAAGGAAGACGAATTTACTTACGGCTGATATAAAGAATGAATATTTGGGAAATAATTTTTAAAAATGTTCGTAAAGAATTCTGTGACGTCATATTGGTGCGAAAAGTGGACGAACAGAGTTGCAGAGAGGAGGCGGAAAAGAAAGAGTGTAGAAGCTGACACTTTACTATCAAAGAAAACATGGGTATACATTATAGACAAAACTCTGCGTACGATGGACAAGTAGGCGGAAAACCAAAAACAAGGTGGAGTGTATAGTTTGGAGAACAGTGGAATAAAAAAGGCTGTTTAAGATTCGAAAAGGGAGTTAGGGAATTCTGCTACTAGAGTAGGATAAAAGCAGAGGCAAGGAAGACGAATTTACTTACAGCTGTCATAAAGATGAATATTAGGAAATCATTTTTAAAATTGTGTGACGTCATATGGATGCGAAATGTAGACGACCAGGACTTGAAGAGAGGAAAAAAAGGGTAAAAACTGACACTTTTCCGATCAAAGGAGAAATAAGTATACATTAGAGAGAAAAGCCTTGCGTGCGTTGGACAAGTGGACGAAAAACCAAAAACAAGGTAGAGAGTAGTTTGGAGAACAGTGGAATAAAAAAGGTTGTTTAGGATTCGAAAAGGGAGTTGAGGAATTCTGCTACTAGAGCAGGATAAAAGCAGAGGCAAGGAGAACGAATTTACTTACAGCTGATATAAAGTATGAATATTAGAAAATCATTATTAAAAATTATGACGTCATATTGGTGCGAAACGAAGATGGAAGGGAGTTGCAGAGAGGAGGGAAAGAAAGAGTGTAGATGCTGACAAAACAGGTGGAGTGTAAATTGGGGAACAGTGGAATAACAAAGGCTGTTTAGGATTGGAAAAGGGATATTTTATGAAGGGAGTTAAGGAATTCTGCTACTAGAGTAGAATAAAAGAAGAGGCAAGGAAGATGAATTTAGTTACAGCTGACTTAAGTATGAATATTTGGGAAATAATTTTTAAAAATGTTGATAAGGAATTCTGTGACGACAGGAGTTACAGATAGGAAGAGAAAAAAAGAGTGTGGAAGCTGACAATTTTCCATCAAAGGAGAAATAAGTATACATTAGAGAGAAAAGCCTTGCGTATGTTGGACAAGTGGACGATAAACCAAAAACAAGTGGAGTGCAATTTGGAGAACAGTGGAATAACAAAGGCTGTTTAGGATTGGAAAAGGGATATTTTTTTGAAGAAAGTTAAGGAATTCTGAAAGTAGAGTAGGATAAAAGTAGAGGCAAGGAAGACGAATTTAATTACAGCTGATATAAAGTATGAATATTAGAAAATCATTATTAAAAATCTGTGACGTCATAGGGGTGCGAAACAAGGAGGACAGGAGTTGCAGAGAGGAATGAGAAAAAAAAGAGGGTAGAAACTGACACTTTTTCGATCAAAGGAGAAATAAGTATACATCACAGAGGAAAGTCGAAGAATGATGAGAAATTTAATTGGGGTGTGTGTGTGTGGAGGAAGCGTACTACTACGTTGGTTATAAAAGGGTATAAGTTCAAGTTTGTGTCGCACGTAATTACTACGGTGCCAATTTGTCAGTTCACTATTTGTTACAGTCTCTTTTTTTCTTTTCGCTAAAGGTTTACTTACAGCTGATTTAAGTATGGATATTAGAAAATCATTATTAAAAAATGTTTGGCGTGTCATATTTTGGTGCGAAACGAGGACGACAGGAGTTGCAGAGAGAAAGGAGGCGGCAAAAAAAAGGAGTGAAGAAGCTGACACTTTTCCGATCAAAGGAGAAATAAGTATACATCATAGAGGAAAGCCAGAGAATGATGAGAAATTTAATTGGGGGTGTGTGGAGGAAGCGTACTACTACGTTGGTTATAAAAGGGTATAAGTTCAAGTTTGTGTCGCACGTAATTACTACGGTGCCAATTTGTCAGTTCACTATTTGTTACAGTCTCGTTTTTTTTCTTTTCGCTGAGGTTTACTTACAGCTGATTTAAGTATGGATATTAGAAAATCATTATTAAAAAATGTTTGGCGTGTCATATTTTGGTGCGAAACGAGGACGACAGGAGTTGCAGAGAGAAAGGAGGCGGCAAAAAAAAAGGAGTGAAGAAGCTGACACTTTTCCGATCAAAGGAGAAATAAGTATACATCACAGAGAAAAGCCAGAGAATGATGAGAAATTTAATTGGGGTGTGTGTGTGTGGAGGAAGCGTACTACTACATTGGTTACAATTTTGTGTCGCACGTAATTACTACGGTGCCAATTTGTCAGTTCACTATTTGTTACAGTCTGTTTTTTTTCTTTTCACTGAGGTTAAAAAATAAAACACGAATCTTTCGCTTATCCACGTGAATAAAGCCTCTAATTACGAGCCACCGTAAAATAAAAATAGGCGGAGGATTGATCTATCGACAGAGGATGTTCTGTTTTGCCCCGCAGCCCAAGCCTTTTCCCTTAATATCGTTAAGCCGTGCCGCGCGTTTCTGCTTTACGGCTGCCGCGTATTATTTATGGAAGCATATTTCTGTGTTTTGTGCGAGGAGCAGCCAGAGGAAGAGGAAGAGAGAAGAGAGAAGAGAGAGGTTTTTATCTCGTTTTTATAGGGGGGCAGAGCCTGTGTTTAACACTCGCTCGCCTCCTGGAAAATAATGTCCCGCGCGTAAAGAGGAGCAATGCACAATTTCCGGAGGAACGAGCGAGCGAGCTGCTGGATGCTGGATGCTGCAACAACAACAACGGCGGCCATATTGTTTCCTTATGTCAACCAGAGATGGTAGATTCACAAAGCAACACACTGTTGCGGCGAGTGGAGGGAGAGGAGGGGAAGAGTAGGAGGGGAAAACAACCAGAGATGCTGCCTTCTGTCAAGCAAGCGGTGTTAACATCTCTGCTGCCATAAAACCGGGCGGATTCCTTTTTTTACTGTATGCAGGAACAACGGGATCTAACACGAAGATATTGGCTGTAGGATCAGGCAGCGCATACAGCATCTAAATTGATATGTAACACAGTGATGAGGTAAAAGGGAAGAGCGGAACTGGAGACTAGGACACAAATGACGGTAAACGTCTAGAAAAATAACTGGTAAAACAGAAAACATGGGGAAAAAAACAAAATTAAAGATTGATATGAAACAGTGCTCAGATTAGAGGAAAACGAAATAGGACACTAAGACAAAAAACGACGATACACGCCTAGAAAAAAATCGTAAAACTGAAACCGCAGAAAAAAAAGATTGGAAGCTAGGATAAAGGAAAAGCGAAAAAGGAGACTGGGACACAAACAACGGTAAACGTCTAAAAAAAACAGGTAAAACTGAAACCGCAGAAAAAAACAAAATTAAAGAAGGATATGAATATTGCTGAGATAAATGAAGAGTGGAACAGGAGACTAGGACTTAACCGACGATACACGTCTAGAAAAAACTGGTGAAACAGAAAACCGGGGGAAAAAACAAAATAAAGGAGTGATGTGAAACAGTGCTGGGATAAAGGAAGAGCGAAACAGGAGACTAGGACACGAACGACGATAAGCGTATAGAAAAAAAAACTGGTAAGACAGAAGCCGGAGACAAAGAAAAAAGATTGATAAGAAACAGTTCTGGGATAAAAGAAGAACGAAACAGGAGATTAGTCCACGAACGACGATGAACGTCTAGAAAAAAACTGGTAAAACAGAAACCGGAGAAAAAATAACAACATTAAAGATTGATATAAGACAGTGCTGAGATTAAAGCAAGAGTAAAACACGAGACTGGGACACAAACGACGAAAAACGTCTAGAAAAACACTGGTAAAACAGAAAACCGGGGGAAAAAACAAAATAAAGGAGTGATGTGAAACAGTTCTGTTATTAAAGGAAGAGCGAAACAGGAAACTAGGAATTAAACGAAGATAAACGTCTAGAAAAAAAACCTGGTAAAACAGAAACAGGGAAGAAAAATAAAGATTAATATGAAACAGTTATGAGATGAAAGGAAGAGCGAAAGAGGAGACTAAGACGAAAACGACGATAAAGGTTAAGAAAAAATTGGTCAAACCAAAACCAGAGGAAAAAAAATTAAAGATTGATATGAAACAGTTCTGAGATTAAAGGAAGAGCAAAACATGAGACTAGGGCATAAACGACAGTAAACGTTTAGAAAAATTTGGTAAAACCAAAACCAGAGATAAAAAATAAAGATTGCTATGAAACAGTTCTGAGAATAAAGGAAGAGCGAACTAAAAGACTAGGAAACAAACAACGGTAACCGTCTAAAAAAAACAAGTAAAATAGAAAACCGGGGGAAAAGACAAAATAAAGGAGTGATATGAAACAGTGCTCAGATTAGAGGAAGAGAAAAACATGAGACTAGGACACAAACGACAGTTAACGTTTAGAAAAAAAAATGGTAAAACCAAAAACCAGAGAAAAAAAATTAAAGAATGATATGAAACAATTCTGAGAATAAAGGAAGAGCAAATCAGGAGACTAGGCAACGAAAGACGATAAACGTCTAAAAAATACTGGTAAAACTGAAACCGCAGAAAAAAATTAAAGATTGATATGAATATTGCTGAGATAAATGAAGAGTGGAACAGGAGACTAGGACTTAACCGAAGGTACACGTCTAGAAAAAACTGGTAAAACAGAAAACCGGGGACAGAAAAAAAATAAAGGAGTGATATGAAACAGTGCTCAGATTAAAGGAAGAGCGAAACATGAGACTAGGACACAAACGACAGTTAACGTTTAGAAAAAATTGGTAAAACCGAAAACCAGAGAAAAAAAATTAAGGAATGATATGAAACAGTTCTGAGAATAAAGGAAGAGCAAATCAGGAGACTAGGCAACGAAAGACGATAAACGTCTAAAAAAATACTGGTAAAACAGAAACCGGAGACAAAAACGACTACATTAAGGATTGACATGAAAGAGTTATAATTTTAAAGAAAGAGCGAAACAGGAGACTAGGACTTAAACGACGGTACACGTCTAGAAAAAACTGGTAAAACAGAAACCGCAGAAAAAAATAAAGATTGTTGTGAAACATTGCTAGGATAAAGGAAGAGCGAAACAGGAGACTAAGACGAAAGCGACAATACACGTTTAGAAAAAAAAAACTGGTAAAACAGAAAGAGGAAAAAAAAATTAAAGATTAATATGAAACAGTGCTGAGATTAAAGCAAGAGCGAAACAGGAGACTGGGACACAAACTACGATAAACGTCTAGAAAAAACAGGAAACGGGAGGGTAAAATACAAACTAAAAGATTGATATGAAACAGTGCTGAGTTTAAAGAAAGAGCAAAACATAAAACTAGCAAAAAACGACAATAAACTTCTAGAAAACACTGGTAAAACAGAGACAGGAAAAAAAAACATTAAAGATTGCTATGATACTGTTTTGATATTAATGAAAGAGCGAAACAGGAGACTGGGGCACAAACGACGATAAACGTCCAGGAAAAACAGGTAAAACAGAAAAAAAACTATAAAGATAACGCGGAAGACCCCCATAAATGCAATTTTTTTAATTTTGATAACATAAGAATAAGTTATATGTTTGGTTTTTCATGTTAACAAGTAATTTGTCAACGTTTCTCCACTGGATAATAACCTGACGATGGTACAAATAAATATCGAAACGTTGTCGATTTTTTTTTTCCTTTTTTTAAAAAATTGTTAAAAAATAATTAAGTGAATGTTCTTATTTGTGTACATTATTTTTAGTTTAGTTCCATATTATTGCAAAAAAAATATGTAAAATATTTGGGTTCGTCATGTTAACAGGTGGTTTATCAACGTTTCTCCACAGGATAATAATCTGAAGAAGGCGCAAATAAGTACCGAAACGTTGTTGGTTTTTTTTCCCCTTTTTTTGGATATTGTTAAAAAAATTATTAGGTAAGTGTTCTTATTTGCGTACATTTTTTGGATTAGTTCCATATTATTGCAAAATTATAATATGTAAAATGTTTTGGTTTTCATGTTAACAGGTGGTTTATCAACGCTTCTCCACAGGATAATAACCTGAAGAAGGTGCAACTAAGTACCGAAACGATTTTTTTTTCCTTTTTAGTAATTGTTAAAATTAAATACATGTTTCTCATTTCCATACCTTCGTTTGTTTAGTTATATATTACTATTAAAAATAGGTAAATTTTTTTTGGTTTTTAATGTAAGCAACGTTTCTCCCCTGGATAACCTGAAGAAGGTACAACGAAGTAGCGAAACGTACTATTTTTGTTTCATTTTTGGAAATTGCTAATATTAATGTCTCAAAGCGGTCGGAATTTTTAGTTATTGCTAATAAAAAAATTTAAATTGTTTAATGTATAAAGTGACCGGTTCTAAAATACGGAAATTTATACTTAATTTAATTTGAACTAAATTGTTACCCTATGTTTTTTCATGCTTTACCTTCACGCCCCCCTTCCTCCTTCCCCCCGCGCCCTGCTCTAGTAGTCGTGGTGGTGACAACCCCATAGTCGTCACTACCCTTATATCCCGGTGTACTGAAAGGAAAATCGTAGTCCGATTTTATTTCTATCGCGTGGTAGGAAAAAAATTTTTTTTTTTAAAAAAAGGAAACGCTGGTCTCTGTCACCTCACCTCAACCTCCCCCAAAAAAAGTATCACAGGGGAGGGGTGCGTAGGGCAAAATTAATATTTGTCATGCAGGGAGGGAGGAGGAGTCGCTGGGTGAGCGTAGATTACCCAACCCTGGTTCATGTTTAAATTATTGCCCTCCGAGTTTCACGCATCACGCGCCTCTTGCGTAATTCATCGTGACCCAAATTTCACAGCTATGAGGGTCACACAAATTTCCTACGCATATATATATATATATATGTGTTTGTGTGTGTTGTTTGTCGGCTCAAGCCGGAACAAAATAAAAAAATTGATTTATTTTACCTTTGAAAAAAAAAATTTGCTTTCTTACCCCCCTCCCCCCCCCAAAAAAAAATAGTTCTAGATGGAGGAAGTCTGAAATACACAAGTACACACTAGTAATTATTAAAAGCTCTTAGTTTTTCCCAACAGTGATCATTATTTTTTTGTGTTACAATCATCAAGAAATAAATTACTCTATTCGGTTCGTTCACCTCCTCCAAACGTGTTTTTTCCTTTTAACAAATATTAGTAATTTTTTGTTTTACCAAAAAGAAAACCAACCCCTTACCATTTTCCACGTAACCGGATTTGATAAACTTAATCGAGGCGACCCAAAAATCAGCAGTGTAAGGTTGGCTGCCTGTCCAAAGGGTGGAACGGGTGGGGGGGAAAATGTTTCAGCTAAGAGAAACAGGCAACATTTATTTAGGGAGGGGTGGGGGTGGGGGGCGGGACAGAGGTAACACACACACACACACAAAAAAAATATCACCAGAAAACAGTCGAGATTGGTTTCCAAACCGGTGTAATATGTGAGTCGCTGAGTTTAATTCTAAGATAAGGAAAAGGCATTTTAAGATTCATTTCATTCTCGAAGAGTGGGGATTGGAAATGGGTTAAATGAGACTTCCCCCCATAAAAAATACTGTCTTTTAACGAATGTAACAAAAATTTTTGGACAGGTGCATCTTGACGAACCGAAACTCAACACGATTTAGATTTATTGTTGATTTCCATTAGTCCTCGATTGAGGAAACAGGATGGATACGTCATAACATTACAAACGGACAAAGGAAGGTACATAATTAAAGAGAAATAATCTTAAAAATAAATTAATAAATAAAAGAAAAATGTGTATAGACAAAAGTCGATATAAACACAATTAGGGTAATACACGGCTGCCAACACTTGGTATGTGGGGGATTTGGAGGAAGGTTGAAGGTCTATTCCGGTGTCATGAAAGTCACCTATTCCCAAAATTTTTACATTTAATACGCAAGATAAGTTGTTGCTCAGTCCCAGGGTTAAGTATCGGGCTAATACTATTATATTACCAGATAGGAATTTATAGAAAGCAAAAGTTAAATGCTATTTTTATCAGGTGATACGATAATGAGCTTTAGAGTGTCTACCAATTTTGATAGCAAGTCACTGGGCCAAAAAGGATTTACAAAAGGTGGACCTTCTAAACGAAAATAACAGTACGGAGAAAAGTAAAAGGAACAAATAATAAAATTAGATATTAAGAGAATAATTAACTACGCAGAGGCGACTGCGGAAAATGTCCCATCAGGTACATCAAATCAATAACGCAAACGAGAATTTCTCCGGGGACATTTAACGATTCCCCGGGAGGAATGGCACCGGCGGTGACTTGGGATTGGTACTCTGAACACCAATTAGCAACAACGCAACATCATGTAGACAGACATATATAGGTATATCGATTCCATTAGCTGCGCGCGCACTCTGGGCACAGGTGGAAAAGGATAAGGAAAATACCTCAAGTCAGGAAAATTATCAACAAAAAAAAGGGGGTGGGGGGTAACACAACAATATAATCAACGACTATGAGGATTCGAAAACCAGAAAAAAAACAACAGGCTAAGGAAATCTCAAACCCCCATTTTCCATGGAAGAGTTGCTGCTGTGTAAAGGTCTGGTTCGTGTAGAATTACAAAAAAATAAAAAAAATACCGTGACAATTAACCGAGAATGACATCTATTCCGGTGAATTGCAAGTCACCAATACAATGCAAATAAAAAATCAATTATTTAAAACAAAAATAAATATTTACTATTAATAGACGCTAAAAAGCCAATTAGGATGTAGAAATGCATTAATTGAAGGTCGAGTAGGAGGGTAAAGCTAACAAAAAGGGAGACAAAAAAAGAGAAAAATTTCGACACAGGGACTTGGGACTCCAAAACAAAAAACCCCAGACAGACCTCCCGTCCACCGGGCAGGCACCCTACCACTGAGCTACTCAGGGGACCAGACAACGTCCAAGGACCGATTAAACATCCCTCAATTCCCGTAAAACTAAGCCAGGGATCACCAGACACCTAATTAACCACAACCTAATTCCTAGGAATTTTTTGAATAAATGGACATTGTGTAACTTGCTCAAGCCTTTTTCATTCCCACATATATCAACCTTCATTCTCACTGATCTGCTTAGCGTATTCCACCCTTGGCCTTCCATCCCTCTTCTGTTGTTACTCCCACACACCTCTAATGCTAATTTTACAAGATCTCTCATGTTTTAAAAAGCATGGCCTACCTTCAAAGCCCATTTAAATTTTCTCCATTCCCCTATTCTGCTTAGAACTTTCTACTTAGAGACTCTATCCACCAGTTTGAATCTCAGAATTCTCCTAGGAGGATTCCATTAAATTCTTTCCCCTATCTAACAGCCTTTGTCATCTTTCTCCAGAACCACGTTAATGCCATTTATTATGATTTCCAAGACTTCTAATGACTCCACTAATACTTCAATATCGTAGGAAAAAACACAAACATTTTAAATATAAACAACGTACTTTGTAGGAAAAATAAGGATAGTATATAATAGTTTCTAATTACAAGGATAAATGTTTGGGTTTTTCACACAATCATTTTGAATATTAAGAATGTACTTCGTGTGGAAAAATAAGGATAATATAAAATAGTTGGTTAAAATAAGGATGAATATTTTTGTTTTCCACACAATCATTTTAAATATTAGGAACGTTCTTTGTAGGGAAAATAAGGATGGTATAAAATAGGATGAATATTTGTGTTTAACACACAAACAATTTAAATATTAACCACGTACTTTCTAGGGAAAATAAGGATAGTATAAAATAGTCTTTAAGTACAAGGATGAATATTTGTGTTTTTCACACAATCATTTTAAATATTAACAACGTTCCTTTTGAGGAAAATAAGGATAGTATAAAATAGTTTTTAAGTACAAGGCTGAATATTTGGGCTTTTCACACAATCATTTAAAAAAGTAGTAACGTACTTTGCAGGGAAAATGAGGATAGTATCAAATATTTTGTAAGTACAATGATGAATATTTGTGTTTTCCACACAATCATTTTTATTAAAAATTAACGACGTACTTTGTGCGGAAAAATAAGGATAGTATAAAATAGTTTTTAAGTACAAGGCTGAATATTTGGGCTTTTCACACAACCATTTTAATTAAATATTAACAACGTACTTTATAGGGAAAATAAGGATAATATGGAATAGTTTGTAAGGACAAGGATGAATGTTTTTTTCACACAATCATTTAAAAAATTTAGAAACGTACTTTGCAGGGAAAATAAGGATAATATAAAATAGTTTGTAAGTATAAGGATGAATATTTGGGTTTTTGACACAATCGTTTTAATTAATTATTAACGACCTACTTTGTAGAAAAAATAAGGAAAGTATAAAATAGTTTGTAAGGACAAGGATGAATATTTGTGTTTTTCACACAATCATTTTAAATATTACCAACGTACTTTGTAGGGAAAATAAGGGTAGTATAAAATAGTTTCTAAGTACAAGGATGAATATTTGTGTTTTTCACACAATCATTTTAATTAAATATTAACGACTTCTTTGTGAGGGAAAATAAGGATAGTATAAAATAGTTTGCAAGTCGAAGGATGAACAAGGCGGAATAACAACAAAAAGCTACCTCTTTTAAAAATATAACAACTCCAAAAAACCAGTGTACGAAAAAAGAAGGGGGTTTTTTTTCCGTCACCCATTACATCAACATTTAAACTCAGTCCATCAGAATTCAAAAGTAATTTTGATAGGGTTTTTTTAGTACTAATGTGAAGAAATGGAGAGAGTGATTTCTGCTGCGGATAAAGGGGGGTAAAAGCCCGAATTATAATGACAAATATAGCGAAATAAGGGAGGAAGGCCCCACAGTCGATAACAGAGAGTGAGAAAACGAGGGAATCGATGTCGGCGCCTTCTAAATAAATTGATAACGTTACAAGGTTAGAAGGGACCTGTTTGCGTATTCCCAAGTGTATGAAAGGACGAACTAGGACTGTGTGGAAGGAGGAACTGTGACGGTAGGGAGAATAGGGAGGGAGGTAGAATAAGGGTTGGTTGGACGAAGGAAAGGTGGGCAAACTTCGCCCACCCCCCCCCCTGAAATTGAGGAGGGGAACGCGAGTCCGTAATGAGCATTCCTCGTGATTGGTTCTGCTCCGGGAATCCGCCGCCATTGTTCTCCCTCATTTCCCCATCAAATCAGAAGATTCCACGGAAACGGCGGATACTGAGAAAACCATAAATACACCCACCACAGCAGCGCCATAAACAAATTCCTGCAAACGTATACACAAAACGGATCAAGGGAAAGAAAGACGTAATCAGAAGAAAAAAAACGAGTAGGACAAGGATGCAATATGTCGACGATGCATTTTAAATTCTGCGTAGAACAGGCGGTGAATGAAAGTTCTGCCTCACAACCCAGAGGTGTCCACGGGTTCGAATCCCGTCAGGGTCGAGAAGACCGTGTGACGTCACTCAAAATACCGGAAAGTGCCATTTAAGACGACAGTCCGCAGTCGACTCGGTAGGCCAAGGCCCTTCAATGGGGCTGTAGAGCCACGGAGAAATAAAGGAAGAAAGAAAAAAAAATGTTAAAACGAAATTTCTAAAATGAATGACGCTGGAAGGAGAAGAACAAAAAATAAAAATATGTACAGTCTCCCGATGATATTGCTGTATTAAGGGAGTCGGAAGAAGAAGGCGACGTGGAAACCATATTAAATGGCATGAACGTGGAAGGAAAATAATAGAAGCCTTTGAAACAACGTGGTGCTGTTGGAGAATGAGATGAGGTGGATAGGGTAAGTGACAAACGACTGAAGTTTTAAGCAGAATAAGGGGGAAGATACTTTGAAGGTGATACATTCATTAAAAGGACCTCGTTCATGGAAATTTTGAGAATTAAAAAAAAAAATCCTACGTTACCGGTAAGCGGTAGAAACTATTATTGAATAGAATGGGAGAAGAATAGAAGAAGAGAGAACAATTTGGAGGGGCTGTGAAGGTGACGCGTTCATTAAAAGGCCTTCGTTCATGGCATTTGGAGTTTTAGAAAAATCCTATGAACCGTTAAGTGGTAGAAACTGTTTTCAAAAAAAATAGGGGAAGAATAGGGGATGAGAAAACAATTTGGAGATAGGCCTACGTTCATGGCATTTGGAGATTTTGAATAATCCTACGATACCGTTAAGTGGTAGAAACTATTCTGAATAGAATAGGGGAAGAGAAAACAATTTGGAGGACTTTGAAGATGATTACGTTAAAAGGCCATCGTTCAAGGCATTTGGAGAATTAAAAAAAAATCCTACGATACCGTTAAGTCTTAGGAACTGTTTTAAAGAAGACAGGAATAAAATTTTGAGAAGGAATGTGTTATCCATAACCTCTACAGGTAACTGTCAGAAGTAATTATAACTAAAATAACAGGAAAATGACACAAAGGAGTAAGAGAAGAATGTAAATGCTAGTTAGATCATATACGGACCGGGGATGAAGACAGATAAAAAGGTATATGGAAAAGGAATCATACCGCAAGGAGAATAAATAAAAACATTAAACCTTTCCCGATGATATTGCGATATTAGTGGGAGTCAGAAGAAGACGACATGGAAACCATAATAAATGACACGAACGTGGAAGGAAAATAATAGGGGAAGAGAGAACAATTTGGATTACTTCGAAAGTGATACATACATTCATGGCATTCGAAGATTTGGAAAAATCCTACGTTACCGCTAAGAGGTAGAAACTATTTTGAAGAGATAAAGGAATAAAATATAGAGAAGGAAAGGTTATCCATAACCTCTACAGATAACAGTCAGAAGTAATTAAAACTAAAATAACAGGAAAAGGACACAAAGGAGTAAGAGAAGAATGTAAATGCTAGTTAGATCATATACGGACCCGGGTTGAAAAAAGTTAAAAAGGGAATATGGAAAAGGAATCATACCGCAAGGAGAATAAATAAAAACATTAAACCTTTCCCGATGATATTGCGATATTAGTGGGAGTCAGAAGAAGAAGACTTGGAAACCATAATAAATGACACGAACGTGGAAGGAAAATAATAGGGGAAGAGAGAAGAATTTGTATTACTTTGAAGGTGATACACTCATTAAAAGGCCCTTCGTTCATGGTATTCGGAAATTTTGAAAAATCCTACGTTACCGTTAAGAGGTAGAAACTATTTTGAAGAGATAAAGGAATAAAATTTTGAGAAGGAAAGAAGAGTTATACATAACCTCTACAGGTAACAGTCAGAAGTAATTAAAACTAAAAGGGCAGAAAAATGAATCGGAAAATTAAGAAAGGAGTAAGAGAAAAATGTACATGCTATTTAGATCATATAAGGACCGGGGATGAAGAAAGTTAAAAAGGGAATATGGAAAAGGAATCATACCGCAAGGAGAATAAATAAAAACATTAAACCTTTTCCCGATGATATTGCGGTATTAGTGGGAGTCAGAAGAAGACGACATGGAAACCATAAGAAATGACACGAACGTGGAAGGAAAATAATAGGGGAAGAGAGAACAATTTGGAGGATTTTGAAGGTGATGCATTCATTAAAAGGCCTTCGTTCATGGCATTCGAAAATTTAGAAAAATCCTACGATATCGATAAGAGGTAGAAACTATTTTCAAGAGATAAAGGAATAAAATTTTGAGAAAGAAGGGTTATCCATAACCTCTACAGATAACAGTCAGAAGTAATACTAAAACGAAAAGGACGGTAAGAGAAATGTACATGTAGTTAGACGGGATGAAGAAAGTTAAAAAGGAATATGGTAAGGATCATCCGAAGGAGAATAAATACGATAATATGCGGATTAAGAGTCAGAAGAAGACGACACGGAAACCATAAGAAATGACACGAACGTGGAAGGAAAATTAATAGGGGCAGAGAGAAGAATTTGGAGGACTTTAAAGGGGGAATTAACTGAAAAGGCCACGGCTTAAGGAACTTGTAAAATTAGCAAGTGTGGGACCCATGTGTGTGGGGGGTAAGAACAGTGAAAGGAGGGACAAAGATGGACGGACAGACAACGCTAAATAGCTTAAGGAGGATTTGGTAGTTATGTAGAAATGAAAAGGCTTGCGCAGGACATGTAAGCGTAGAGGGTTACGTCACAAAACCATAAGGGACTGCAAAACATTTTCTTTGTATTTAATTAAATATAAATTAAAGTATAGAATACACCCTTTTCTATTAAGTATAAATAATATGTCATGAGACTCAGAAATAATCGTTTATTTTCGCTTTATCAATTGTGTTCAATTGTAAATTATTTTTCCGTCCCTTTCTTCCGGTTTTTCTCTCAGTTTCTTCTGTAAGTGAAGGTGTTGTTTTTTCTTTATGTCGATCTCCCTGAGCTAAGCCTAGCCTGTGATAAGGAAGGATGCTGCTCTCTTTGTGGACCAGTTTTGACATGTCACCACATGTTTTCTTTTTCCTTTCCCTCCCCCCCTCTCTCCCCCATCGCTTATGAGCGACGCAACAAAGGTTTTCCCTGAAGAGCCTCTGTGTTTGACACCTTGCAGATAAGGCCCGACGTTTCGATATAGGTGCGCTTGTCATCCGCGGGCGCCAATATACAGCCTGTCACTCAGGGGGAGGGGAAGGGGAAGGGAGGTTCCCTTTGCAGGACGCTGCCATAACGCGTTAACCTCCAATAAATCATTAATTTTGCATTCCAGAGGAATAAAGAATTAGTATCTTTTTACCTCATTGAGGGTCGAGACTTTGTAAATGTACCAAATGAGATTTATTATATATATTTATATATCTATAAAAAAAATCCTTTCCTTATTTTCAAAATCCCTAAAATAATTAATGCCCTACTCCTACAGTACACTGGAAGCAGCAGCTGTGGTCCTTCACCTAATTTTTATTATTTTTTTCGTAAATCGGTTTTGTCTGATCACATTTTTAAATTTACACAAGGAAGGAAGGAAGGAAGGAAGGAAGGAAGGAAGGAAGGAAGGAAGGAAGGAAGGAAGGGAAGTCTCTAACCGTAATACAAAAGGGGTGTACATTACAATGCCATCTATTAGCATATTTAATAAACTTCCCACCTCCATTAAAACAATTAAAAATAAATCCAAACAAGTTCACATACTAAGGCCACTCCTTCTACTCTGTTGAAGAATTTATGGAGCTGAATGTACCATCATAGGGGTAGATATTTATAATTATGAAAGAACATTATTAGAACACTAATTTTTTTAGTATAGGATGTAAAAATATTTATCAATTTTATATATATATATATATAAGGTACAAATTGTATGTCTTCTGTATAGAACTTAAGAAAATCTTATTTTATAAGTTAAAAATTAATGAATAGTTACAGTATATTTTTAATATTAATAAAGCAACCTAACTATGTAAAATCTCTGACTCGTCGTTCCACAACATCATCCTTGAAGCTTGTGCTTGCTTCTCTATAGTAGGATCTATGGAATATGATTTTATACTTATAATTAATGAATAGTTACAGTATATTTTAATATTAATAAAGCAACCTAACTATGTAAAATCTCTGACTCGTCGTTCCACAACATCATCCTTGAAGCTTGTGCTTCTCTATAGGATCTATGGAATATGATTTTATACTTATAATTAATGAATAGTTACAGTATATTTTAATATTAATAAAGCAACCTCCTATGTGTATAAAATCTCTGACTCGCGTTCCACATCATCATCCTTGAAGCTTGTGCTTCTCTATAGTAGGATCTATGGAATATGATTTTATACTTATACTTAAGTTAGTGGCAGACTCTGTGGTGGTATTTTTTTGTGTGTGTATGTGAAGGGAATCTCGCCCCCCTCCCTCTAGGCATCTGTCATTGAGAGGGTTTTGGGAAAAGTCAAAAGCGTGCGTGCCACATGCCTGTGTGTGTGTGTGTGGCTCCACAAAGACCCCCCTTTCTTTATGTAGCGAATCAGCTGCTGACGGGAAGGACTGACTTAAGAGGAGGAGGAGATGAAAGAGACTTGCCTTGTCACTGGAGGAGGAACAACACTTGAGGCTGTCCTGTTCCTGACAATGCCTCATTGTTGTTTACCCCGGGTCGTCGGAATGAGGCTTATTGTTGGGAGTAATCGTTGCGCCGGACCGTTTAAAGGAGGGTTTAAGTGACGTCGTTCCCCACCAAAATTCCTTTCATAAAGACAGGCGTTGATCGGGACTTCACGACTTGTTCCCCCTCCTACCAATCCTCCAAGGGGGATGTGTGTGGTTGTTCCAGGAACAATCTACACGAGGGAGTGAGGTCATGGGAAAAAACCTGTTACTCCACAAAGGCAAAGGAACCACCAAGACGTGACCGGAAAAGAAACTCCGGGACGTAAACGGATGAATAATTACAACAGCAGAATACCTGCAAATGGATCTTGTTAACTTACAATCCTTCCTAATTTCTTCCCCGTAACGCCAGTGAAAAAAATATATATAACACACTGATGCAACCGGTGGTGGGGGATGCGGATGGTAGAGCAAGGTGTAGCCAAGGGTTAACTAGGTGTATTTGTTTTTATAGAGAAGAAAGAAAAAAGGAAAGAAGGTAGGAAAGAAAGAAAAAAAGAAAAAAAGAAAAAAAGAAAGAAAGAAAGAAAGAAAGAAAGAAAGAAAGAAAGAAAGAAAGAAAGAAAGAAAGAAAGAAAGAAAGAAAGAAAGAAAGAAAGAAAGAAAGAAAGAAAGAAAGAAAGAAAGAAAGAAAGAAAGAAAGAAAGAAGAAAGAAAGAAAGAAAGAAAGAAAGAAAGAAAGAAAGAAAGAAAGAAAGAAAGAAAGAAAGAAAGAAAGAAAGAAAGAAAGAAAGAAAGAAAGAAAGAAAGAAAGAAAGAAAGAAAGAAAGAAAGAAAGAAAGAAAGAAAGAAGGAAAGAAAGAAAGGAAGAAAAAGGGCAAGTAAAAATCTTGTAAAGACACTATCTGAGGGTCCGCACTGGATATTAGTGTGGGATTCTACCCTCCCTCATTTTCCAACGATGACTGTGTGTACCTTCCTGTGCGACCGGCCTTGGACATTACTTCACAGCGTCAAGCTCTCTCTCTCTCTCTCTCTCTCTCTCTCTCTCTCTCTATCTCTATCTCTCTCCATCTCTCCACATCTGTCTCTATCCCTATTTCTATCTCTCTATCTCTATCTATCTCTATCTCTCTACCTCTATCTCTCCCTATCTCTCTCTATCTCTCTCCATCTCTCCCCATCTGTCTCTATCCCTATCTGTATCTCACTATCTCTATCTATCTCTATCTCTCTACCTCTATCTCTCCCTATCTCTCTCTATCTCTCTCCATCTCTCTCCATCTCTCCCCATCTCTCTCCATCTCTCCCCATCTCTCTCCATCTCTCCCCATCTCTCCCCATCTCTCTCCATCTCCCTCCATCTCTCCCCATCTCTCCCCGTCTCTCTCTATCTCTCTCCATCTATCTTTATCTCTCTCCATCTATCTCTATCTCTCTCCATCTATCTCTATCTCTCTCTCCATCTCTCTCCATCTCTCTCTCCATCTCTCTCCATCTCTCTCCATCTCTCCATCTCTCCATCTCTCTCTCTCTCTCTCTCTCTCTCTCTCTCTCTCTCTCTCTCTCTCCTTTAAACAAATTATTATTTCTCTCTTTTCCGTAATTCCTTAACCTTTGAATTACTGCAGAGGCACATGCGCTTACTTTATCCCAGGTATTTGGTGATGAAAGCAGCAGCATATTTGGCTACCAAATTATCTTGGGGATTGGTGGGGGTGAGTGTATGTGTGTGTAAAGTGATCCCCCCTCGTGTATGTGTGTGTTTTCCCCGCGTCACCTCATCGGCTGATGTTTGCGAAGCAATTATTTTGACACCGCCTCGGATTGGCTGCGACAACAAAGCGGCGGCGGGGGCGGTGGCGGGGGCGGCCCCCGATGGTGGTCGTGGTGTTGGTGTTTTCTGTCGAATTGGACGCCCTGTTATGAGAGATAATGAAGTGCAATATTTAACAATTCACATGCGTGTATGTGTATGTGTGTGTGATGATGGTGATGGGAGATGAACACGAGATGTTGTTGCCCTCGGCCATGATGACTGATGGATTCGCTGCTGCGAACAAATTAAACGTTCAATGGCGAACATAACTCTTTAAATATTACACTCACATTTGGCAGAGTGGTGGGAGGGAGGAGGAGGGAGGTCCAACTCATTATACAGTAATTAATGCGATCAGCACCGGTCATTAGCTTATCAGACGACTCTAGTTAAGGTTATCGCCCCCCAGTGATGGATACCGCAGCCATCAAAATGTTTTATCGGTCATGGAGGGGGAGGGGGAGGGGGAGAGGGGGAGAGAGGGGGAGAGGGAGAGGGAGGGATGATTTCATTTATTAAATGAATGACAAACTGGTTCAGAATGTTGCTGATCCTGATCCAGCTCCGTGACTGTTCATGTGTCTGTGAAGCCAGGCGCCATATTGGACAGGGGTGGTGGGGTGGGCGGGGGGGCGGAGCGGGGCGAAAGAAAAAAAGAAGAAACTAATATCCAGGGTTGCCAAAACAATTACCACTAACCCTTGTTTACTATCCTCCCACTTAAAATGCTACGATGTAAGATTCACCAGGAAACTGGAAATTTGAGGTTGACCAATCAACGAACGTTCCATCTTGAATTAAATTCCAAAGTGGTTCAGTATTTTATTTGATCCTGATCCAGCTCCGTGACTGTTCATGTGTCTGTGAAGCCAGGCGCCATATTGGACAGGGGGGCGAAACAATAAAAAAATTATATCCAGGGTCGATGAACCAAGCTTTTTTTCTTCTTCTTCTCTGACCTATTTTATGAAGGGGTTTTTTTCATCTTCAATTTTTTTTTTGGCAATTTGAGACTGTTTCGCCTTATTGTAAGGGTCCGTGACCTTAGTGTTTGTTGCTTTCCTCCCCCCATCCCCTTTGTGGGTTGTTGGTTGAGGTGATGAGGCGTCTTTGTGTGTGTGTGTGTGTGTGTGGTCGTGTTTGTACGTGGCACATTAGGAATATGCAAATGGAGGCAGTCAGGACCTTGGCGGATGGTCCTTGTCCTTGTCCTTGTTCCCTTCTGTTTATGCAAGGCATTATTACGCGCGCCTCGTCCCCGGTAATTCCCGCGTCTGTTTTGACACTGTTACGTCCGCCCCACACACACACACCTTCAAGGAAGCCTACGTCACTTTATTCAACCCAAACGGAGCGAAACCTTGCTGTAAATAAATCAATTAATTGCTGTTTTCCTTTACAATTTCGTTTTGTTGTTGTGGTAATCGGTGCTAAGACTGGTCTTTCTTGGTAAACCTATCACTAATCTGCTTACCCTCCCGTATTCCGTCCTCGACCTCCCTCTTATCCCACACATTTTCCTCCAATAAAAATTTTTGGTTCGTTAAAACGTGACCTATTAATCCATTCCTTCTTCAAAGTCTTCCAATTTTTTCCTCTATTCTGCTTAGAACCTACTCACACACATCTCATTCTTACCCAAACCCTTCCTATAATTAAATCAATTAATGGTTGTTTCCTTTACAGTTTCGTTTTGTTGTTGTGGTAATCAGTGCTAAGACTGCCGTGATTCAAGACTCTCCATGGTAACCTATCACTAATCTGCTTACCGTATTCCGTCCTCCACCTCCCTCTTCCATTCTTACCCCACACACTATTTCCTCAAATACTAATTTTTACAAGACCCTAGTGCGTTAAAACGTGACCAATTAGTCTATCCCTTCATCAAAGTCCTCCAAATTGTTCCCTTATCCTCTATTCTGCTTAGAACCTACTCCTGAGTTACACACATCTCGTTCTAACCCTAACCCTTCCTATAATTAAATCAATTAATGGTTGTTTCCCTTACAATTTCGTTTTTTTTATTTTTTTTGGTAATCAGTCCTGAGACTGCTCCGATTCAAGACTCTCCATGTTAAAAAAATCTATCACTAATCTGCTTACCGTATTCCTTCCTTGTCTTCCCTCTTCCATTCTAACCCCACACATTTTTTTCTTCTAATACTAATTTTTACAAGACCTTAGTGCGTTAAAAGGTGACCAATTAGTCTATCCCTTCATCAAAGTCTTCCAAACTGTTCCCCCTCTTCCTCTATTCTGCTTAGAACCTACTCCTGAGTTACTCTATACACACATCTGATTCTAACCCTAACCCTTTTCTATAATTAAATCAATTAATGTCTCCCTCTTTCATTATTACCGCACACATTACCCTCTAATTCTAATTTTTACAAGACCCTCGTGTGTTAAATTGTTACCTATTAATCTATCCCTTCATCAAAGTCTTCCAATTTGTTCTCTCTCCCTCTATTCTGCTTAGAACCTACTCCTGAGCTACACACATCTCGTTCTAACCCAAACCCTTCCTATAATTAAATAAATTAATGGCTGTTTGCCTTAAAATTTCCTTTTTCTTGTTGTGGTAATCAGTCCTAAGACTGTTCTGGTTCAACACTCTCAATGTTAAAAAATCTATCACTAATCTGCTTACCGTATTCCGTCTTTGGCCTCCCTCTTCCATTCTTACCCCTACACATTTTTCCCTCAAATACTAATTTTTACAAGACCCTCGTCCGTTAAAACGTGACCTATTAATCTATCCCTTCATCAAAGTCTTCCAAATTGTTCTCTTCCTCTATTCTACTTATAACCTTCTCCTGGATTACACACATCTCATCCCCTAACCCGAACCCTTTAAATATTCAAATCAATTAATGGCTGTTTCCTTTACAGTTTCGTTTTGTTGTTGTTATGGTAATCATTCCTGAGACTGCTCTGATTCAACACTCTACATGGTTATGTAAAAGAGACAATTATTTTTATCATAGTTTAAATTTCATGGTGGGCATAAAATTTTTACCATGAACCGTCAATGAACAACCTGAAGGAATTCACGAAACGTAAACCGAACATTTAATTGACGTAAACGCACATGTAATTAAGATTTTTTTTACACTGTGTGTGACGTTTTTGTCACCCCTAAAATAGGCTCGTGTTTTTTGTAAAAAGCTGGTTAAATATTATTTTTCAATAAATAAATAATAAAAAAATTAATTACCGTTATCTGACGGACCTTATTGTTTACCTAATGGAAAAATAAATAGTAAATAAACAGGGGGCGCTGAAATTTGAAAAACAAAAAAACGTGAAGCTTATCGTTTCTGTTAAAAAAAAATATTAATTAATGTGGTCTATTGTTCGACTGATAACACAGCAGTTTTATTTTCCCCCGCCATTAATGTTCATCCCCTTCCCTGATAATTATTGACTGATATTTTGTTTTCCTTTTTTTTCTTATTTTTCCTTTTCAAACAACAAAAAACCTCTTTAATTAACGAAAATTTCCTCCTTTGTATGTTCCTTTCTTTGTAAATAATGCAACTTAAAATGTTAATTTATTCTTGGAGGGTTTTCAGGTATTGTTTGAAACGAGAAAACATCAACTAACATTATTTGTAAATTTAATCCGTAACTTATTATTTTTTTTTTAAAAAAAAAATTCCCTAAAAAGCAAAAAAAGTACAACTCGTTAATTAACCAAAATTTCCTCCTTTGTATGTGTGTTTTTTTTGTAAATAATGCAACTTAAATTGTTAATTTATTCTTGGAGGGTTTTCAGGTATTGTTTGAAACGAGAAAACATCAACTAACATTATTTGTAAATTTAATCCGTAACTTATTATTTTTTAAAAAAAAAAAAAATTCCCTAAAAAGCAAAAAAAGTACAACTCGTTAATTAACCAAAATTTCCTCCTTTGTATGTGTTTGTGTGTGTTCCTTTTCTTTGTAAATAATGCAACTTAAAATGTTAATTAATTCTTGGAGGGTTTTCAGGTATTAATTTTAAACGAGAAAACATCAAATAACATTCTTTTTGAGATTTTTAATTGCAAATTTAATAAGTAACTTTTTTTAAAATTAATTTTTCCTGAAATTATTTAAGGGTAATTACTAACTACATCATCAACCCCCCCTTTTCCCGCCCCCCTTCAACCTCCGGTCCATTATTGTTCCTCTCCCGCCCCAATTATTGACAGATATATCTTGTTTTCCTTTTTTTTCCTTGTTTTTCCTTTTCAAGAAAAAAAACCTCGTTAATTAACCAAAATTTTCTCCTTTGTATGTTCCTTTTTTTTGTAAATAATGCAACTTAAAATGTTAATTAATTCTTGGAGGGTTTTCAGGTATTAATTTCAAACGAGAAAACATCATCTAACATTTTTTTGAAATATTTAATTTCAAATTTAATCCGTAACTTTTATTTAAAAAATTTTTTTTCCTGAAACTTTTTTAAGGGTTATTACTAACTACATTATCGCACCCCCCTTTGTCCCCCCCTTCATCCCCGGTCCATTATTGTTCCTCCCCCCCAAAACTATTGACAGATATTTTGTTTTCCTTTTTTTCCTGGCTTTTCCTTTTCAAGCTAAAATAAACTTCCTTAATTAACCAAAATTTTCTCCTTTGTATATGTGAGTGTGTGTGTGATCCTTATTTTGTAAATAATCCAACTTAAAATGATATTTAATTTTTGGAGGGTTTTTCAGGTTTTAATTTCAAACGAGAAAACATCAACTAACCATTTTTTTGGAGATTTTTTATTTGCAAATTTAATACGTAACTTTTTTTTAAAAAAAATAATTTTTCCTGAAACTTTTTTTAAGGATAATTACTAACTATATCATCGCACCTCCCCTTGACTCCCTTCATCCCCGGTCCATTATTGTTCGTCTCCCCCCCCCCGATAATTATTGACTGATATTTTGTTTTCCTTTTCAAGTAAAAATACCTTTTAAACTAACGAAAATTTTCTCCATTGTATGTGTGTGTGTTTTCCTTATTTTGTAAATAATGCAACTTAAATTCTTAATTAATTCTTGGAGGGTTTTCAGATATTAATTTGAAACGAGAAAACATCAAATAACATTCATTTTGGAGATTTTTTATTTGCAAATTTAATCCGTAACTTTTTTTTTTAAAAAAAATAATTTTTCCTGAAACTTTTTTAAGGATAATTACTTACAACCTCATCCCCCCTCCCCTCCCCTTGCCTCCCTTCATCCCCGGTTCATTATTGTTCCTCCCCCCCCCCCGATAATTATTGACTGATATTTTTGTTTTTCAGTATAATTGATTTTCTTTTTCAAGCAAAAAAAAAATAACACACCTCGTTAATTAACCATGTTTTAGGAAATGAAAAGGCTTGCACAAGATAGAGTAACGTTGAGGGTTGCAGCTGAGCAGTTTTAAGGACTGAACAACAACACAACAACAAGAAAAAAATGGAAATTAATAATTTATCCAGATAAAAGTTGGTGACAAGTTAAATCCATGTTTCGTCACCATATTTGAGACTTCTTCAGGTAATTATAGTGAAATTTCAGACGTTAAAATGATTTAGTTAATTGTAGATTATTCTTTCATAAAATAATAAAATATTACAGGAAAAAGAAAATACGTTCCTTTTGTCAATTTTAAAGGTTGTACAATGGTGGGAAAAAAATTTTTATAATTAATAATAATAATAATAATGTTTTGAAATTTTAGTTTTACGATAAAAAAAATTAGATTTTGATTTTCAATGCTCAAGTATTTGACTATAAATGAGGGCGAGGAAATTAAGTATATATACACCAAGGTCCTATTACAGTTTGAGGAGCTTATATTCGTTGGCCCAGTCTACTTAGTTTCCTCCTCCCCCCTCTTTTGGAACCGAATCGCGGATGTAGGTTGGCCCCCCTGCCTGTACGCCGTTCATCCGTGATCTTTATCAAGTGCGGCATTAATTCCATTCACCGGCGGGAGTAATTATTGTAATTTAGCTGCTGCTGCTTTCTCTCTCTCTCTCTCTCCCCCCCCTCCAAAAACATATCTCTCTTTGAATAATATTTGCATAGACGGATAACATCATTAATATAAATTGCCTAATTAAGGAATACAATTAACACTAACTGTAAATTTTAATTGGCAAGCTTGTCAATGTACATATTTGATGTTTGCCGTCTGTGGGGAAATGCACAGGTACGAAATTAGCATAGGTTTGGGCGAGACCCTTCAACCTCCCCCCCCCAGGTTCACCGTCGTGCAGCTCCAAGCAGTGGCATTTAGCCATCTGTTATCTGCCATTCGTTTTTTTTTAGTTATTTTATACCGGGGAACAAACACTACATGGGTAAGGCAGTAGTACTACTACACGCAGGATATTAACTGCAAGGGTGAGGATAGAGGGTGGACATCACGTAAATTACTTGCTACATTTAGAGTTATTTTTCAATCCTTTAGTCCACGGTCCAAGAAATACGATTCAATAAATATAAAACTTTCTTTATTTCTCCTTTTCACTTTCCTCCCTCTTTCCATATCTCTTTATCTCTCTCTCTCAGTTTCTCTCATTGTGTTTCACTCCTTCTTCCTTCCTATCTCTCTCTCTGCTCCTCCTTTTATCTCTTCCTCTTACTATTTCTCTCTCTTTTTATTTCTCTCTGCATTTTCTGTTCTTTTTCCCTCTGTCTCTCATTGTTTTATTTTCTCCCTGTGTTTTCTCTCTCTCTGTCCTTTTCTCTCTCAGTCTCTCTTTTTGTTTTTGCTCTCTTTGTTTTCTCTCTGTCTTTTTCACTCTCCATCTCCCATTCATTTTTTCTTTCTCTGTTCTCTCTCTCTCTGTCTTTTTCTCTCAGTCTCTTTTTTTTTCTCTCTCTTTTCCTCTCCGTCTTTCTCCGACTCTTAGTTTCTTCACTCTCTCTTTCCTCTTTCCAAGTCTCTTTCTTTTCTTTAAATTTTCCCTATCTCTATTTCCCACTTTCTCTTTCTATGTCTGTCTCTGTTTATCTCTCTCTTTCTGTTTTTCTGTTATTCTCTCCCTCTCTTTCTGTTTCTCTTTTCATCTCTCTCTCTCTTTTCGTTTCTCATTTCTTCTCTCTACTTCTGTTTCTCCTTATTTCACTCTGCCTGACTCTGTTTCTCTATCTACCTCTGTTTCCTTCTCCCTGAATCTCTCTCTGTTTCTCTTTTCTCCCTTCTCTCTCTGTTTCTCTCTACTTCACTCTCTCCGTTTCTCTTTCCTTTTCTCCCTCTGCCTGACTCTGTTTCTCTATCTCTCTCTGTTTCCCTCTCACTGATTCTCTCTCTCTCTTTTTCTTTTCTTCCTCTCTCTTCTCTTCTTCGCTCTCTCTTTTTCTGTTTCTCTCTACTTCACTCTATCTGTTTCTCTTTTCTTTTCTCTCTATGTCTGTCTCTGTTTCTCTATCTCTCTCTGTTTCACTATCCCTGATTCTCTCTCTGTTTTTCTTTTCTTCCTCTCTCTGTTTCTCCCTTCTTCTTGTGTCTCTCTCCCTTTCTGTTTCTCTTTTCTCCTCTCCCTTTCTGTTTCTCTTTTCTCCTTTCTCTCTCTGTTGCTCTTTCTCTGATTCTCTTTTCGTTTCACTCTCCGTTTCTCTTTTCTTCTCTGTCTGTTTTTTCACCCTATTACTGCCACAGTAAGTATTTAAGTAACACCTTCGGCATAAGAACTAGAATAATAGAGAATATAAACGTCACATCGTGATTATGAGTGAGTTGTACGTTGCTAAGGGGTAAACATTCTGTAAGAGGGGTTATAATGTCCGTCCGTCATTTTATTTGTATGGGAAACGTTGCCGTAGTGTGGAAGGGAATCTTCCCAGAGTCTTGTAGCATTAAAGGGACAGATCCAGTTACGCCCTAAGGAGCAAAGTAGCCATTGGTGTGATATATATATCTGAAGAGGGAAGCGCCCAATGAATAAAAGAACGCTCTGTGGGCCGCGGCCTACGGGATTTATCTCCTGCAAGTTAAGCCAAAGAGCGCATTAACTTACAAAGATAATTCATTTGAAATTCAGAGATATTCCCATTTAAATCCAGCGCAACGCAACTATTAAACCCGACCTCTACTGGAAAACTTAACACATCATTCAACGTCACACACTACTTTATTAATTTCAGGTTAAACTTATATATATATATATATATATATATATATATATATATATATATAGAACAGGCGATGAAGAACGTTAAAACGAAATATGGCTTTAAGATCAATAGTGTGTGAGAACATTTTGAGATTTTGAAAATATTTTAATAAATGAATCATCTCATTTCTATCCTTTAGTCCTCGGAGGAAGAAATACGATGCGTCAAATATATAATTCTCTCTCTCTCTCTCTCTCTCTGTTTCTATATTTTTGTGATTTTCTCTCTCTGTTTCTCTCTTCGTGATTCTCTCTCTCTGTTTCTCTCTTTGTGATTGTCTCTCTCTCTCTCTGTTTATATATTTTTGTGATTTTCTCTCTCTGTTTCTCTCTTCGTGATTCTCTGTCTCTGTTTCTCTCTTTGTAATTCTCTCTCTCTGTTTCTCTCTTTCCGATTCTCTCTCTCTGTTTCTCTCTTTGTGATTCTCTCTCTCTGTTTCTCTCTTCGTGATTCTCTCTCTCTCTCTGTTTCTCTCTTCATGATTCTTTCTCTCTCTGTTTCTCTCTTTGTGATTCTCTCTCTCTCTGTTTCTCTCTTTGTGATTCTCTCTCTGTTTCTCTCTTCGTGATTCTCTCTCTGTTTCTCTCTTCGTGATTCTCTCTCTCTGTTTCTCTCTTTGTGATTCTCTCTCTCTGTTTCTCTCTTTGTGATTCTCTCTCTCTCTCTGTTTCTCTCTTCGTGATTCTCTCTCTCTCTGTTTCCCTTCTTTGTGATTCTCTCTCGTCTCTCTATGATTCTTCTCTCTCTTGTGATTCTCTCTCTCGTTTCCTCTTTTGATTCTCTCTCTCTGTTCTCTTTTGTGATTCTTTCTCTCTCCGTTTCTCTCTTTGTGATTCTCTCTGTCTGTTTCTCTTTTTGTGATTCTCTCTCTCTCTGTTTCCCTCTCTCTCTCTTTCTGTTTCTCTCCCTCTGTTTCTATATACTTTTTTAAAGAAGAACGTCTCTCTCCTCAAAACTTAATTTGTACTGAGGGAGACGGAATGGACACAAAAAAAATTTATTTCCTAAGAAGGATCGTTTTTAGAGTGAAAAGGAGAGTGGTGAGGGGAATATCTTCTTCCAAAGACTCCGTAAAACCCCGAGTTACACGGTGTGTGGGATTTTTACCCACTAAAAACCACCTCCATGTGTGTGTGTGTGTGTGTGTGTGTGGTCTCTCTCTCTCTCTCTCCCAAGCTGCGACCGAATCAGATCCGTACAAAGCGACATGCGTTTCCACACGAGAAACTTCAGCCACGCTCCAACAACTCCCTACAAACACGGACACCTGAAGGACGGATATATCTCTCTCTCTCTCCCTCTCTCTCTCTGTCCATCTCTCTCTCTCTCTCTATCTCTCTCTCTCTCTATCTCTATCTCTTCTCTCTCTCTCCCTCTTACTATCTTCCTATCTCCATCTTCTATCTCTCTCCTCTATCTCTCTATCTATCTATCTCTCTCTCTCTCTCTCTCTCTCTCTCTCTCTCTCTTCTCTCTTCTCTCTCTCTCTCTCTCTCTCCCTCTCCCTATCTCTCTTTCTATCCTCTATCTCTCTCCTCTCTCTCTCCATCTATCTCTCTCCTATCTCTCTCCTATCTCCACTCTTCTATCTCTCTCATCTCTCCTCTCTCTCCATCTCTCTCCATCTCTATCTCTATCTCTCTCCCTATCTCCATCTTCTATCTCATCTATCTCTATCTCTCTCTCTCTCATCTCTCTTCCCACTCTCATCTATCTCCATCTCTCCTCTATCTCTCTCCCTATCTCCATCTTTCTATCTCTCTCTCTATCTCTATCTCTATCTCTATCTGTCTTTCTCTCTGTATCTATCTCTCTCTATCTCCTCTTATCTATCTCTCTATCTACTCTCCCTCTCTCCTCTATCTCTCTCCCTATCTCCATCTCTCTCTATATATCTTCTCTCTTCTCCTATATCTCTCTCCCTATCTCCATCTTTCTCTCTCTCTCTCTCTCTCTCTCTCTCTCTATATATATATATATATATATATATATATATACATATATCTACCTATCTCTGTCTCTCCCTCTATCTCTCTTAACACCTCTCCATTCTGTAAACCTAAGCTAGGAGAGGTTTTCAACTCGATCCTGGGAAATCGACTCGGATTAGCTCAGTTGGGTAGAGCACCCGCCCGGCTGGATATCGCAAGGTCCTGGGTTCTATTCCCTGGTTGATCCATTTTTCCATTCTCCTCTTTCTTCTAAAAAAAAGGGGGAAAGGTGTGGGGGGAAGCTAAATTATGGATGAAAAGGCAAGGCCTGGGCTTTTGTGTCTAGTCCAAGCCATAATTCTGATCTCCCGCGGTCGGTACCTGTTGTATATTTATATGATTCACCCCCCCCCCTTATACCCCCCTTTCCCCCCCACTGCTGAGAGACAAGCCGCAGCGGGAATCAATGGAGGCAGCAGCAGCAGCAGCATGTAAGTCAATTGACTCTCTCGGTGGGTGGAAGGGGGCCAAAAACAGAGAGACTCGAGATTTAGTGGTCCAGGGAGGAGGCGAGAGCAAAACTCTTGACGCACACACACACACACACACACACAGGCCCTCGGTGGATTTATGTCTTCTTCAACACACACACACAACTTCCCATTAACATTCCTGCTCTGTGGTGGTTGTTGGGTGTGTGGATTCCCTTTCATTTCTGTTCTCTCCTCTCCCCCTCTCCCCCTCTCCTCCTCTCCCCCTCCTCCACCTCCCTCCTATGGTCTACTATTTCAAAATGTCACACAAGTTCTGGAATGAAACGTGGTTGATGCGGCGGGGGAGGAGAGAGACGCGTGGAACTATGATATGTGGATGTGTGTGTGTCTACATGTCGTAGACGAAACCCTACCAATAAAGTGAGCAGCAGCATACCCAAGAATAAAATATGGAGGAATGAGACTCGTACATAAACCACTACCACAGAAGACAGGCTGCAGTAATTAGGATTTATAATTTATTGTTGTTTCCATTAATCCTCGATTGAGGAAATAGGATGGATACGTCATACATTAAAAAAAAATTAAAAATTGAAAAAAAAAATAAGGTACATGATTAAAGACAAAATAATTTTAAAAAATAAATTAATAAAAGAAAATGTATATATATATAAACACAACACAGGGACACACACACACACACACACTGTGTGGGGAAACACAAACACTGATAGGAGAACCGAGAGACAAGAAGGAGAAATATTGACCAATGTTAGAAGACAGGATAAGAATAAAAGAGGTCACGGCGATTGTAAGATTTTAGGGGGTTGGGGTGGGGGTGCGGTGGGGGGTGGGGTGGGGAAGCGTTTTGATAACGTGAGCTGGAAACACGCTGTTGAGGATTTTGAAAGGAGAAAAATATCGAGGAAGGAGGTTCGTACATAAAGTTTAATAGAAAGGGGTGAAGAAAAAAGAAAAACCGTAATCAAGAAAGGAAAAAGACAGTCTAAGGCCTTTCAAATTATTTATAGAAAAAAGGGCGACGAAGAAGGTTAAAATGACGGATTATGGAAAAGGAAAAATGACCACAAGGAGAAGAAATAATAAAATCCTTACACTTTTCCGAGGATATTTTAGTATTAAGGGAGAGTCAGAAGAAGACTTGGAAACCATAATAATTGGTCGTCGTCGTCGTCGCTGTCCCTTATTAAAATAATTTTATGATATCCTGTTTCGGTCAGTTACTCTACCTTTTTTTCCTTAATTCTACAAATATATAACTTCTCAGGTAACGGGAAATTTTTTCCCTCCCCCTTTTTTTTAAAAAAAAATTCTGTCATCAAACCCAGTTTTTTTATTTAAAAAAAATGTATTTTCTTGTTCCGTCGCTTCTTTTCCGTGATAAATTTCTGAGGTATATTTTAACAATTTGTATGTAATATTACTTTTTGATGTAAGTGCATTACGTATGTTATATATATTTTTTATGTTGATATGTTATTAATTTCGTTTGTGGTTATATTTACAATGTTCCAAAAATTTTTTTTATTACCAATGTTACGAAAATTATTATTTTTATTTAGTTAAACCGTGTTTTTAAAATGGTCGTTGGTTCCCTTTTACTAATTATTTTTCGTTCGTTTCTTGCCTCACTTAAAACATTAATTTGACCTTTATATACCTCAGGTATATTTTAACAATTTTGTATACCTATTTTTTTTTTGATTATGTGTGCATTATCTGTGTTATTTTTTTTCTGTGTTGATAAGTTATTAATATCGTTTCTTGTTCCATTTATCAATACAACAAAATTCTTACATTTCCAATGTTACTCAAAAATATTATTTTAATTTAGTCCAAACTGTTTTTTTTTAAATTATATTCGGTTCTCTTTAACTAATTATTTTTGGTCTGTTTCTTTCCTCACTTAAACACATTAATTTGACCTTTATATAGCTCAGGTATATTTTAATAATTTTGTATACATAATAATTTTTGGTGTAATTGCATTATCTATGTTATATATTTTTTTCATTGATAAGTTGATACTTAAAACGGTACAAAATTATTACTTTACCAACGTTACGAAAATTATTTTATTTAGTTAAACTTTTTTTCAAATTACTGTAGAAATTAATTATTACTTTACCAACGTTACAAGAAAATTATTATATTTTTAGTTAAAACTGTTTTTTTTTAAAATACGATAGAACAAAATTATTACTTTATTGACGTTACAAAAAAAATATTTTTAGTTAAACTTGTTTTCAAATTACAATAGAATAAAATTATTACTTTACCAACGTTAGGAAAATTATTTTTATTTAGTTAAACTTGTTTTCAAAATTACGACAGAACAAAATGATTACTTTATTAACGTTACGAAAATTGCTTTTATTTATTTAAACCTGTTTTCAAATTACGATAGACAAAAATTATTGCTTTACCAACGTTACGAAAATTATTTTTTTTAGTTAAACCTGTTTCTTTTAAATTACGATAGAAAAAAATTATTGCTTTACCAACGTTACAAAAAATTATTATTTATTTAGTTAAATCTGTTTTCAAATTACAATAGAAAAAATTAATTCTTTACCAACGTTACGAAAATTACTTTTATTTAGTTAAGCCGTTTTCAAATTATAATAGAACAAAATTATTACTTAATTAACGTTACGAAAATTATTTTTAATTATTTAAACCTGTTTTCAAATTACAATAGAAAAAAATTATTGCTTTACCAACGTTACGAAAATTATTTTTATTTAGTTAAACCTGTTTCTTTTAAAAAACGATAGAATAAAATTATTACTTTACAAACGTTAGGAAAATTATTTTTATTTAGTTTAAACCTGTTTTCAAATCACAATACAATAAAATTATTACTTTACCAACGTTACGAAAATTATTTTTTTAATTAGTTAAACCTGTTTTCAAATTACAATAGAATAAAATTATTACTTTACCAACGTTAGGAAAATTATTTTTATTTAGTTAAACCCGTTTTTAAAATTACAATAGAAAAAAATTATTGCTTTACCAACGTTACGAAAATTAATTTTAATTAGTTAAACCTGTTTTCAAATTACAATAGAAAAAAATTATTGCTTTACCAACGTTACAAAAAATTATTTTTTTAGTTAAACCCGTTTTCAAATTACAATAGAAAAAAATTATTGCTTTACCAACGTTACGAAAATTATTTTTAATTAGTTAAACCTGTTTTCAAATTACAATAGAAAAAAATTATTGCTTTACCAACGTTACGAAAATTATTTTTATTTAGTTAAACCTGTTTCTTTTAAATTACGATAGAAAAAAATTATTACTTTATTAACGTTACAAAAAAATTTTTTTAGTTAAACGTGTTTTCAAATTACGATAGAACAAAATTTTTGCTTTACCAACGTTACAAAAATTATTTTCATTTAGTTAAACCTGTTTTTTTTTAAAATTCCGATATATCAAAATTATCACCGTTACGAAAATTATTTTTTATTTACTTAAACCTATTTTTTTTAAAAATTACAATAGAAAAAAATTATTGCTTTACCAACGTTACAAAAATTATTTTTAATTAGTTAAACCTGTTTTCAAATTACAATAGAATAAAATTATTTCTTTACCAACGTTAGGAAAATTATTTTTAATTAGTTAAACCTGTTTTCAAATTACAATAGAATAAAATTATTACTTTACCAACGTTACGAAAATTATTTTTATTTAGTTAAACCTGTTTTCAAATTACAATAGAACAAAATTATTTTACTTTACCAACGTTACGAAAATTATTTTTATTTAGTTAAACCTGTTTCTTTTAAATTACGATAGAAAAAAATTATTACTTTACCAACGTTACGAAAATTATTTTTATTTAGTTAAACCTGTTTTCAAATTACAATAGAAAAAAATTATTGCTTTACCAACGTTACGAAAATTATTTTTAATTAGTTAAACCTGTTTTCAAATTACAATAGAATAAAATTATTACTTTACCAACGTTAGGAAAATTATTTTTATTTAGTTAAACCCGTTTTCAAATTACAATAGAAAAAAATTATTGCTTTACCAACGTTACGAAAATTATTTTTATTTAGTTAAACCTGTTTCTTTTAAATTACGATAGAAAAAAATTATTGCTTTACCAACGTTACAAAAAATTATGTTTTTTTGTTAAACCCGTTTTCAAATTACAATAGAAAAAAAAATATTGCTTTACCAACGTTACAAAAAATTATTTTTATTAAGTTAAACCTCTTTTTAAAAATTATTGCCTTACCAACGTTACGAAAATTATTTTTATTTATTTAAACCTGTTTTCAAATTACGATAGACAAAATTATTGCTTTACCAACCTTACGAAAATAATATTTATCTAGTTAAACCTGTTTTAAAATTACTTAGAACAAAATTATTATTCAACGTTATGAAAATTAATTTTATTTGGCTAAACATTTTTTTCTTTTCAAATTACAGTTGGTTGCCTTTTACCAAAATTTTTCTCCCTTTGGTCTGTTTTTTCGGCCCTCTCCCTCCTCCTTCCCCCTCCCTCCCGTCTAGTTTAAACATACAATTTGACCTTTTACACACGTTTACAACTATTGTAATTAGGTAGGACAAAATTTTTTTATTCCCGTTCCTGTCTTAAATATACGTTTTTATATATATTTTATACGCTTTTCCCTCGTTTTCCTCCCCCTCCCTTTCACCCCCACCCACTCACCCCCCTGTGTAAGCGCATGAGCTTTCGTCGTCAAAAGCAAAGAATTACTCGTTTGGTTGGGTAAAAAAAGGGAAATAATTTTTAAAAAATGTATATATATATATATATATTTCTGTGTGAGGATAAGAACCGCAGCAGTGTTTTTTTTTTGGACATGGGGAAAGGGGGAAGGGGTGAAGGAAGGGGTGAGGTGCAATGACACCCCTGGTAATCCCGAACACTGTATTTTAATTTATATCCCCTTTTTTTTCCCCCTCCCTTGCGCTTGCTTTAGTAGTTCCTATTTCAAAAAATTAAAGTTTTTTCCCTTTTCATGTTGTATTTTTTTTTCCGGGGGTTGCGGGGGTTGGTTTTTTTTCCTTTTTTTCCTACACATATTCGTGTGTGTGTGCGTACATATACAGAGTTATATCACGTTACGAATGAACGGTAAAGTTAATTAATTTACATAACATTATTTCGTTGGCTTGCTTGTTAATGATGTCGGGGGAAAAACAGAAATTTCCATTGCCTGCCGGGTGTAGGAGAGTTTATTCCATAATTTAGAGCGTGATACAGAGAGAGAGGAGAGTGAGAGTGAGAGTGAGAGAGAGAGAGAGAGAGAGAGAGAGAGAGAGAGAGAGAGAAGCAGAAGCAGCAGCAGCACCGCAGGTTAAAACTCATATAATTACTGATGCTGAAATCCCAACGCCTGTTGTCATTACACATACAGCCTCACATGTGTGCGTGTGTGGTTGAGTAAAATAGCTCTAGACTGCCGCCGCCCCCGCCGCCGCCCCCGCCGCCGCCCCCGAGCTCCCGCCCCCCTCTAAATCAAGAGCTGCTGCTGCTGCTGCTGACCGATCACTTGAACAAGTCCCTGTGTTATCACAGGTCCAAGACTGTATACGAATTTCCCGCCCCCAACCCCCGGCCCCTCCGTCCCCCGAGCAACGCCTCTGCCGCCTCCTCCACCTCCTACCGGAGTCGGTGTGAATTATAGCTTTATTTCCTGCCGTTGGTACGTAATCAATTTTCCGCCGTCCCCAGACAATTTTTTTTTGGGGGGGGTGGGGGGAGGGAGGGGGTGGGAGTGGGGGAGGGTGAGTTTCTGTATGTTTTATATACGCCAAAGAGGATTTCAGGAAAAGGGCGGCGGCGGCGGCGGAGGCGTTGGCGTTGGTGGCGACGGTGGTGCTACGTGGGCTTTACGAGGAGAGAGAGTGAGAGAGATGAGAGGGAGAGAGAGAGAGAGGGAGAGAGGGATGTACGGAATAACGAGGGTGAGGTTGCTGTAGCTTAGAGATGCCTGTTGGGAATTCGGAAAGGATTGGCAGAGAGGGGATGGGGAAGAGGGGTGGGGAGGAAGGGAGGCAGGGAGGGAGGGAGGGAGAATAAAGATGAGTGTGGCAGGAGGTTTATCAGACACACAGAAAAAAAAAATAATGGAAACGAAAAGGGGGGGCTGGGGGCCAAACGAGTTGTAACGCGGAAAAAAAAAATTTCCACGACCGTTTGACTTTTAATGAAGAATGATAACCAAAAACTGATCTTGGAGAGAGAGAGAAAAAAAAGGAGGATTTATAGGACTTGAATTAAAACGACAACAAGGACCCCATATTCACTCATATGACCGGTCTGAAAAAATATACCTTGCGCTAGCCTTTTCATACCCGCATGACTGGCGCATCACACATCTTTCCTTCAATCTCCTTGCTACCTGTTTCCATTCCTTTTTTTAATTTCTAATACTGATTTTACTAGGCCCTCAATATTTTGTCTATTATTTCGGCCTTTTCCGTCCTTCAAGGTCCTCCATATTTTTTTTCTCCCCCTCTCTTCCACTATTCGCGACTGTTTTGACTTTTAATGAAGAATCATAACCGAAAAGTAGTCTTTGGGAGAGAAAAAAGGACGAATTATAGGACTGGAATGGAAATAACAACGACCCCCGTATTCACTCATATGACCGGTCTGAAAAAAAACATACCTTGCGCAAGCCTTTTCATACCCGCATGACTGCCGCATCACACATCTTCCCTTCAATCTCCTTGCTACCTGTTTCGATTATATTTTTTTCTTCTTTTTCTAATACTGATTTTACTAGACCCTTAATATTTTATCTATTATTTCGGCCTTTTCTGTCCTTCAACATCATCCATATATTTTTCTCCCCTCTTCTTCCACTATTCGCGACTGTTTGACTTTTAATGACGTTTTAAGACACGAGGGTCTTGTGAAATTAGCATTAGAAAGAAGTGTGTGTGTGGGGGGGGAGTGTAAGAAGAGAAGAGGGAGGCCAAGGATAGATGACGCTATTTTTATTTCGTATGAAAAAAAAAGAGTAGCTTTGTATGCGATTATAAGTCAGTATCCATGACAATCCTTCTGTAGGGTGAGAAAAAGTGATTACGAAAGCGATTTTTAAAGGGTAATGGAGGACGTTGACCGAGAGAAAGGGATAGATTAATAGGCCACGTTTTAAGACACTAGGGTCTTGAAAAAATTAGGATCAAAAGAAGTAAGTGTATTGGGTAAGAACAGAAGAGGTAAGGCAAAGGATTGACGTCACTATTAAAAAAAAAGGGAACTTTGTATGCATTTATAAGTCAGTATCCACGAGGATCCTTCTGTAGGGTGAGAAAAAGTGGTTACGAAAGAGATTTTTTAAAAGGGTAATGGAGGACGTTGACCGAGAGAAAGGAATAGAATAAAAGCTAAAATTAATATTAAAGAGAAGTGTGTGTGGGGTGTAAGAATAGAAGAGGGAGGCAAAGGGCGGAAGTAACTATTGAAAAAAAAATATGGGATGCATTTATAAGTCAGTATCCATGAGAATCCTTCTGTAAGGTCAGAAATAGTGATTACGAAAGCAATTTTTTAAAGGGTGATAAAAATTTTTTTTTACCCTTGTTGGTTCAAACACTGTAAAACATTCTCAACTGCCGATTGATGATTCCGTCAATAACATTGACAATTGTAACCCCCACGTTACTTTCGGTGAGTTTTCACAACCTTCCATTAGTTTAATTACAGCGACTGTAAAAGGTAGACAAGGGGGGGAGGAGGAGGGGAAAGTAAATTACTTCATAATTGTCCATATCTATATTTATTAATCTATTTTTTTCCCCGGAGTTTTTTCCCTCTCAATCAGCGTGAGATATTGCAATCAACTACATATGAATATTTATTAACGATAATTTGGAGCACGACGGTTCCTGTTAACAATCAACGGTAATGTGTGTATTAATGTTAATAACATACAACCAATAAAAAAAAATAGTTTGTTCTGGGTTGGTGCCAACATGAAAAAGAAAAATAACTAAAAAAAAACGGGTTAATGTTTCATTATCGTTAACTGATGTGTGTATCAATCTCGATTTTTTTTTGTTTATGGTATCGATATTTTTATGATTTAGGTTACGGGGTAATTAAAAATGGCTGCCGTGTTACTGGAATGATCGCACATACGGTAATTTTCCGCAAGTTTGTCAAAGAAAATTAAATTAAATTGCCGTTGTTGTTGTTGTTGTCGGGTCTGATGAAACCCTTCCATGCAAAACCTAGCCAGCGCAAGCCTTTTCATTTTTCTATAAAAGCTACCACATCGTCCCCTATTTTCCTTAGCGTATTCAGTTTTTTTCCTGCCCTTTTTCTGATCTTTCCCGACTTATTTCCACCTCTAATTCTGATTTTAACAAGACCCTCTGGTCTAAAAAATAAATCCTCCAAAATTGTTCTGTTTTCCCCTGTTCCGCTTACAGCTTCCTGGTTAGTTACCCTTTCCACCTCATCTCATCCTCCTACAGCCCCACATTTCGACAGACTCTATTCTTTCTTCCTGTCTGAAAGTCTTATCGTCAACGTTTCTCACCTATTCAAGGCAATACTCCATAAGATCATTGTTCATTCTTATATTAGGCCGTAGTAAGTTCGTTTTTCTCTCTGTTCTGTCCTACTCTTAAATTTTTTTTTGCGTATAGTTTCCAATAAAAAATTACTTCCCTATCTGACAGCCTTTTTTATTCTACTAATTTCCCCTACTACACTCCTTCACCGCAATGGTTTCCCCCCCCTCTATTAATCCAGATTTCTACTCTACCTCTACCTTCATGTTCATGCTATTTATTAATTTTTTTTTCAGATATATTTTTTTTACTCCCCCCAATACTTTAATATCAACAGCAAACCTTGGGGTCATTATTATTTCCTCTTCTCCGTGCAGTATGATCCCCTTTTTCCATTTTCCGTTTTTTTTTACTTTCTTCATCATCATCTGTCCTATGTATATATCAGTTAAAGAGCATGAGGTTGTAACTCAAGGTTTCTTGATTTTTGTTTTGGAAAGTTGTGGAAAGATACTCTTATGTAATCCTCCATATTAAACTATCTTACGCAAGCTTTTTTTCAAATCCTCATAAACGTTTCGCACCCACTCCATCCAGACATTTTTTTTTGGCAAAAATGTCCTAAAACTCACAAATATTTTTTACTAGTAAGTAAATTCCTATTTTTCGCTAAAGCCTTTTCCTTTTTTTTTGCTTTGCTTTTCTTCTATTCCATGTATAATTAATAAGTCCTCTCTGTCTAACTGGTCTCATCTCATTGGCACCAATCGGTGTTGTTGTGGTTATCTGGAGTGTGTAAATAACAATAGCGGCTTCCATCCTTGGCTTCCCTGTTTTTTTCTTACCCCACACACATTTCCCTCTAAAGCCCATTTTATGAGACCCTCAAGATTTAAAACGTGGCCCTATTAATCTATCCCTTTCTCTCAGTCACGTCCTCCATTTTCTTTTAAAAATCGCTTTCGTAATCACTTTTTCTGGCCCTACAAAAGGTTTGTCCTTGATACTGACTTATAAATGCGTACAAAGCTCCCTTTTTTTCATACGAAATAAA
>CM067381.1:79404870-79518135 GCA_034510155.1 Eucriotettix oculatus
GTGTTTGTGTGTGTTCCTTTTCTTTGTAAATAATGCAACTTAAAATGTTAATTAATTCTTGGAGGGTTTTCAGGTATTAATTTTAAACGAGAAAACATCAAATAACATTCTTTTTGAGATTTTTAATTGCAAATTTAATCCGTAACTTTTTTAAAAAAAAATTCCCCTGAGACTTTTTTTAAGGGTTATTACTAACTACATTATCGCACCCCCCACCCCCACCCCCTTCATCTTCGGGTGATTATTGTTCCGCCCCCTCCCCTAATTATTGACAGATATTTTGTTTTCCTCTTTTTCCTTGTTTTTCCTTTTCAAGCAAAAAAAACCCTCTTTAATTAACCAAAATTTTCTCTTTTGTATGTGTGTGTTCCTTTTTTGTTAAAAGTGCAACTTAAAATGTTAATTAATTTTTGGAGGAAAACATCAACAAACATTATTTTGAGATTTTTAATTACAAATTTAATTCCTAACCTTTTTTTTTAAAAAAAAAATTCCTAATAATTTTATTTAAGGGTAATTACTAACTAAATCATCGCACCCCCCTTACCCCCTTCATCCCCGGTCCATTATTTTTCCTGCCCCCGATAATAATTGATTGATATTTTGTTTTCCTTTTTTTTCCTTGTTTTTCCTTTTCAAGTAAAAAAAAACCTCTTTAATTAACCAAAATTTTCTCCATTGTAATAGTTGTGTTCCTTTTTTTTCTAAATAATGTAACTTAAAAAGTTAATTAATTCTTGGAGGGTTTTCAGATATTAATTTTAAACGAGAAAACATCAAATAACATTCTTTTTGAAATTTTTAATTGCAAATTTAATCCGTAACTTTTTAAAAAAAAAATTCCCCTGAGACTTTTTTAAGGGTTATTACTAACTACATCATCGCCCCCCTTTTCCCGCCCCCCTTCAACCTCCGGTCCATTATTGTTCCTCTCCCGCCCCAATTATTGACAGATATATCTTGTTTTCCTTTTTTCTGGTTTTTCCTTTTCAAGCAAAAAAAACCCTCTTTAATTAACCAAAATTTTCTCCTTTGCATGTGTGTGTTCCTTTTTTTGTAAAAAATGTAACTTAAAATGTTAATTAATTCTTGGAGGGTTTTCAGGTAATAATTTTAAACGATAAAACATCAAATAACATTCTTTTTGAGATTTTTAGTTGAAAATTTAATACGTAACTTTTTTTAAAAAAAATAATTTTTCCTGAAACTTTTTTTAAGGGTTATTACTAACTACATCATCGCACCTCCCCTTGCCTCCCTTCATCCCCGGGTCCATTGTTGTTCTTCCACCCCCCCCCCCCGATAATTATTGACTGATATTTTGTTTTCCTTTTCAAGTAAAAATACCTCTTTAATTAACCAAAATTTTCTCCATTGTAATAGTTGTGTTCCTTTTTTTTTCTAAATAATGTAACTTAAAAAGTTAATTAATTCTTGGAGGGTTTTCAGATATTAATTTTAAACGAGAAAACATCAAATAACATTCTTTTTGAAGCTTTTAATTGCAAATTTAATCCGTAACTTTTTTAAAAAAAATTCCCCTGAGACTTTTTTAAGGGTAATTACTTACAACATCATCGCACCCCTCCTCCTCGCCCCCCTTCATCCCCGGGCCATAATTGTTTTCCTCCCTAATAATTATTGACTGATATTTTGTTTTTCAGTATAATTGATTTTCTTTTTCAAGCAAAAAAAAAATAACACACCTCGTTAATTAACCAGGTTTTAGGAAATGAAAAGGCTTGCACAAGATAGAGTAACGTTGAGGGTTGCGCAGCTGAGCACTTTTAAGGACTGAACAACACAACCACAACAACAACAAGAAAAAAAATGGAAATTAATAAATTATCCAGGTAAAAGTTGAAGTCAAGTTGAATCCATGTTTCGTCACCATATTTGAGACTTCTTCAGGTAATTATAGTGAAATTTTAGACGTTAATTGTAGATTATTATTTCACAAAATAATAAAATATTACAGGAAAAAGAAAAAACGTTCCTTTTTCCAATTTTAAAGGCTGTACAATGGTGGAAAGAAAAGTTTATAATTTATAATAATAATAATAATAATAATGTTTTGAAATTTTAGTTTTACGATAAAAAAAATTAGGTTTTGATTTTCAATGCTCAAGTATTTGACTATAAATGAGGGGAGGGGGAGTGGGGGAGTTTGAGGAGTAGTAGAGAGTAACATAGCTTATATTCGTTGGCCCAGTCTACTTAGTTTCCTCCTCCCCCTTTTGGAACCGAATCGCGGATGTAGGTTGGCCCCCCTGCCTGTACGTTCATCCGTGATCTTTATCAAGTGCGGCATTAATTCCATTCACCGGCGGGAGTAATTATTGTAATTTAGCTGCTGCTGCTCTCTCTCTCTCTCTCTCTCTCTCTCCCTCTCTCTCTCCCCCAAAAACATATCTCTCTTTGAATAATATTTGCATAGACGGATAACATCATTAATATAAATTGCCTAATTAAGGAATACAATTAACACTAACTGTAAATTTTAATTGGCAAGCTTGTCAATGTACATATTTGATGTTTGCCGTCTGTGGGGAAATGCACAGGTACGAAATTAGCATAGGTTTGGGCGAGACCCTTCAACCTCCCCCCCCCAGGTTGACCGTCGTGCAGCTCCAAGAAGTGACATCTAGACATCTGTTTCGTTTTCAGTTATTTTATACCGGGGAACAAACACTCTATGGGTAAGACAGTAGTACTACTACACGTAGGATAATAACCGTGAGGGTCAAGATAGGGGATAAGCATCACATTAAGAATTTTTTTTCAATTCTTTAGTCCACCCAAGAAATACGATTCAATAAATGTAAAACTTTCTTTATTTCTCTTTTTCACTTTCCTCTCTCTGCCTCTCTGCGTTTTCTGTCTTTTTCCTCTGTCTCTCATTGTTTTATTTTCTCCCTGTGTTTTCTCTCTGTCTTTCCTCTCTCAGTCTATCTTTGTTTCATTTTCTCTCTCTGTTTTCTCTCTGTCTTTTCTCTTTCAATCTCTTTTTGTTTTTCTTTCTGTTTTCTCTCTGTCTTTTTCTCTTTCAATCTCTTTTTGTTTTTTCTTTCTCTGTTTTCTCTCTGTCTTTTTCTCTCTCTCTCAATCTCTTTCTTTCTTCCCTCTCTCTTTTCCTCTCTGTCTTTCTTCGATTCTTTGTTTCTTCTCTGTCTCTCTCTTTCCTCTCTCCCAGTCTGTTTCTTTTTTTTAAAATTTTCCCTCTCTCTGTTTCTCTCTTTCTCTGATTCTCTCTGTTTCTCTTTTCTTCTCTCTCTTTCTTTCTGTTTTTCTTTTCATATCTCTCTCTCTCTCTTTCCGTTTCTCATTCCTTCTCTCTCTATTTTTGTTTATCTTTACTTCACTCTCTCAGTTTCTCTTTTCTTTTCTCTCTTTCTCTGTCTCTTTTTCTCTGTCTTTCTCTCTGTTTCCCTCTCCCTGATTCTCTCTGTTTTTCTTTCCTTCCTCTCTCTGTTTCTCTCTTCTTCTCTCTCTCTTTTTCTGTTTCTTTTTACTTCTCTCTCTCAGTTTTTCTTTTCATTTCACTCTCCGTTTCTCTTTTCTTCTCTTTCCGTTTTTTCACCCTGTTACTGTCACAGTAACCATTTAAGATACGCCTTCGCCGTAAGAACTGGAATAATAGGAATATAAACGTTGCATCGTGATTATGAGTGAGTTGTACGTTGCTAAGGGGTTAACATCCTGTAAGAGTTTATAATACTTGTCCATCAGTCATTTTGTTTGTATTGGAAACGTTCCTGTGACTGTAGAAGGGAATCTTCCCAGAGTCTTGTAGCATTAAAGGGACAGATCCAGTTACGCCCTAAGGAGCAAAGTAGCCATTGGTGTGATATATATATCTGAAGAGGGAAGCGCCCAATGAATAAAAGAACGCTCTGTGGGCCGCGGCCTACGGGATTTATCTCCTGCAAGTTAAGCCAAAGAGCGCATTAACTTACAAAGATAATTCATTTGAAATTCAGAGATATTCCCATTTAAATCCAGCGCAACGCAACTATTAAACCCGACCTCTACTGGAAAACTTAACACATCATTCAACGTCACACACTCTTTTATTATATATATAGAACAGGCGATGAAGAACGTTAAAACGAAATTTTGAGAACATTTTAATAAATGAATCATCTCATTTCTATCCTTTAGTCCTCGGTGGACGTCAAATATACAATTTTCTAATTCTCTCTCTCTCTCTCTCTCTCTCTCTCTCTCTCTCTCTCTCTCTCTCTGTTTCTATATTTTTGTGATTCTCTCCGTTTCTGTATTCGTGATTCTCTCTCTCTCTCTGTTTCTCTCTTCGTGATTCTCTCTCTCCGTTTCTCTCTTTGTAATTCTCTCTCTCTCTGTTTCTCTCTTTGTGATTCTCTCTCTGTGTTTTTGTCTTTGTGATTCTCTCTCTCTCTCTGTTTCTCTCTTTGTAATTCTCTCTCTCTCTGTATCTCCTTTTGTGATTCTCACTCTCTCTGTTGCTCTCTTCATGATTCTTCCTCTCTCCGTTTCTCTCTTTGTGATTCTCTCTCTCTCTCTGTTTTTCTTTTTGTGATTCTCTCTCTCTGTTTCTCTTTTTGTGATTCTCTCTCTCTGTTTCTCTCTTTGTGATTTGTCTCTCTCTCACTGTTTCTCTCTTCGTGATTCTCTCTCTCTGTTTCCCTCTCTCTCTCTTTCTGTTTCTCTCCCTCTGTTTCTATATTGCTTTTTAAAGAAGAACGTCTCTCTCCTCAAAACTTAATTTGTACTGAGGGAGACGGAATGGACACAAAAAAAAAATATTTCCTAAGAAGGATCGTTTTTAGAGAGTGAAAAGGAGAGTGGTAAGGGGAATATCTTCTTCCAAAGACTCCGTAAAACCCCGAGTTACACGGTGTGTGGGATTTTTACCCACTAAAAACCACCTCCATGTGTGTGTGTGTGTGTGTGTGTGGTCTCTCTCTCTCTCTCTCTCTCTCTCTCTCCCAAGCTGCGACCGAATCAGATCCGTACAAAGCGACATGCGTTTCCACACGAGAAACTTCAGCCACGCTCCAACAACTCCCTACAAACACGGACACCTGAAGGACGGATATCACTCCCTCTCTCCCTCTCTCTGTCCATCTCTCCCTCTCTCTATCTCTCTCTCCCTCTATCTCTCTCTCTCTTTCCCTCTTACTATCTCCTTCTCTCTTTATCTCTCTCCTCTTCTATCAATCTCACTATCTCCTTCACTATACCTCTCTATCTCCATCTTTATCTCTCTATCTCTCTCCGAATCTCCCTCTCTCCCTCTATCTCTATCTCTCCCTCTATCTCCCCAGTATTAATAAATTCAATTCAATTCAATTCAATTCAATCTCCATCTCGCTCTCTATATATCTCTCTATTTATCTCTCTGCCTATCTCCATCTTTTTATTTCCTTCTCTCTCTCTCTCTCTCTCCCCCTCTCCCTATCTCCATCTTATTATCTCTATCTATCTATTTTTCTCCCTCTCTCGCTCTATCTCTCTCCCACTATCTCCATCTCGGTCTCTATATATCTCTCTGTCTCTGTCTCCCTATATCTCTCTCCCTATCTCCATCTTTCTCTCTCTCTCAATCTCTCTCTCTCTCTATCTCCTCTCTCTCTCTCTCTCTCTATATATATATATATATATATATATATATATACATATATCTACCTATCTCTCTCTGTCCCTCTATCTCTCTTAACACCTCTCCATTCTGTAAACCTAAGTTAGGAGAGGTTTTCAACTCGATCCAGGGACGTCGACTCGGATTAGCTCAGTTGGTAGAGCACCCATCCGGCTGGATATCGCGAGGTCCTGAGTTAGATTCCCTGGTTGATCCGATTGACATTTTTCCATTCTTCTCTTTCTTCTAAAAAAAAAGGGGGGGAAAGGTGTGGGGGGGAAGCTAAATTATGGATGAAGGCCTGGGCTTTTGTGTCTAGTCCAAGCCATAATTCTGATCTCCCGCGGTCGGTACCTGTTGTATATTTATATGATTCACCCCCGCCCCCCCTTATACCCCCCTTTCCCCCCCACTGCTGAGAGACAAGCCGCAATGGAGGCGGCAGCAGCAGCAGCATGTAAGTCAATTGACTCTGGGGGGTGGGGGAAGGGGGGCCAAAAACAGAGAGACTCGAGATTTAGTGGTCCAGAGAGCAAAACTCTTGACGCACACACACACACACACACACATGGCCCTCGGTGGATTTATGTCTTCTTCAACACACACACACACACACAACTTCCCATTAACATTCCTGCTCTGTGGTGGTTGTGTGTGGATTCCCTTTCATTTCTGTTCTCTCCTCACCCCCTTTCCTCTCTCCTCTCCCCTTCCCACCCCCTATGGTCTACTATTTCAAAATGTCACACAAGTTCTGGAATGAAACGTGGTGATGCGGCGCGGGGGAAGAGAGAGACGCGTGGAACTCTGATATGTGGATGTGTGTGTGTCTACATGTCGTAGACGAAACCCTACCAATAAAGTGAGGAGGAATGAGCCTCGTACATAAACCACTACCACAGAAGACAGGCTGCAGCAATAATTAGGATTTATAATTTATTGTTGTTTCCATTAATCCTCGATCGAGGAAATAGGATGGATACGTCATACATTAAAAAAAATTAAAAATTGAAAAAAAAAATAAGGTACATGATTAAAGACAAAATAATCTTAAAAAATAAATTAATAAAAGAAAATGTATATATATATACACAGGGAGACACACACACACACACTGTGGGGGGAAACACAAACACTGATAGGAGAACCGAGAGACAAGAAGGAGCAATATTGACCAGGATAAGAATAAAACAGGTATACATCCTTCACGGCGATTGTAAAATTTTGGGGGGGGGGGTTGGGGGGTTGGGGGTGAAAGCGTTTTGATAACGTGAGCTGGAAACACGCTGTTGAGGATTTTGAAAGAGGACAGGAGGAGTAAAATATCGAGGAAGGAGGCTCGTACATAAAGTATAATAGAATGGACAAAAAAAAAAGAAAAGCCGTAATCAAGAAAGGATAAAGACAGTCTAAGGCCTTTCAAATTATTTATAGAAAAAAGGGCGACGAAGAAGGTTAAAATGACGGATTATGGAAAAGGAAAAAGGACTACAAGGAGAAGAAATAATAAAATCCTTACACTTTTCCGAGGATATTTTAGTATTAAGCGAGGAGTCAGAAGAAGACTTGGAAACCATAATAATTGGTCGTCGTCGTCGTTGTCCCTTATTAAAATAATTTTATGATATCCTGTTTCGGTCAGTTACTCTACTTTTTTTCCTTAATTCTACAAATAAATAACTTCTCAGGTAACGGGAAATTTTTTCCCTCCCGCTATTTTTAAAAAAATTCGCTCATTAAACCCTATTTTTTTTAAAAAAATATATATCTTCTTGTTCCGTCTCTTCTTTCCCGTGACAAATTTTTGAGGTATATTTTAACAATTTGTATGTAATATTACTTTTTGATGTAAGTGCATTATCTATGTTATATATATTTTTATGTTGATATGTTAATAATTTCGTTTGTGGTTATATTTACAATGTTCCAAAAAATTTTTTTTTATTACCAATGTTACGAAAATTATTATTTTTATTTAGTTAAACCGTGTTTTTAAAATAGTCGTTGGTTCCCTTTTACTAATTATTTTTCGTTCGTTTCTTGCCTCACTTAAACATTAATTTGACCTTTATATAGCTCAGGTATATTTTAACAATTTTGTATCCTTTTTTTTGGTTTTGTGAATATCTGTGTTATGTATGTATATATAAATTTTTTAGTTGAGAAGTTATTAATTTAATTTGTTTTTACGTTTAAAACACTACCACATTATTACTTTACCAACGTTACGAAAATTATTTTTATTTAGTTTAAACCTGTTTTCAAATTACAATACAAAAAAATTATTATTTTACCAACGTTACGAAAATTATTTTTATTTAGTTAAACCTGTTTCTTTTAAATTACGATAGAAAAAAAAATTATTACTTTACCAACGTTACGAAAATTATTTTTTATTTACTTAAACCTGTTTTCAAATTACAATAGAAAAAAATTATTGCTTTACCAACGTTACGAAAATTATTTTTATTTAGTTAAACCTGTTTCTTTTAAATTACGATAGAAAAAAAATTATTACTTTACCAACGTTACGAAAATTATTTTTTATTTACTTAAACCTGTTTTCAAATTACAATAGAAAAAAATTATTGCTTTACCAACGTTACGAAAATTATTTTTTATTTACTTAAACCTGTTTTCAAATTACAATAGAAAAAAATTATTGCTTTACCAACGTTACGAAAATTATTTTTAATTAGTTAAACCTGTTTTCAAATTACAATAGAAAAAAATTATTGCTTTACCAACGTTACGAAAATTATTTTTATTTAGTTAAACCTCTTTTTAAAAATTATTGCTTTACCAACGTTACGAAAATTATTTTTATTAAGTTAAACCTCTTTTTAAAAATTATTGCCTTACCAACGTTACGAAAATTATTTTTATTTAGTAAATTTGTTTTTTTATTAAAATTACGATAGATCAGAATTTTTACTTTATTAACGTTCCGAAAATAAATTTTATTTAGCTAAACACTTTTTTTTCTTCACAAATTACAGTTGGTTGCCTTTTACCAAAATTTTTCTCCCTTTGGTCTGTTTTTTCGGCCCTCTCCCTCCTCCTTCCCCCTCCCCTCCCGTCTAGTTTAAACATACAATTTGACCTTTTACACACGTTTACAACTATTGTAATTAGGTAGGACAATTTTTTTTTATTCCCGTTCCTGTCTTAAATATACGTTTTTATATATATTTTATACGCTTTTCCCTCGTTTTCCTCCCCCTCCCTCCCTCCCCACCCCCACCCCACCCCCCTGTGTAAGCGCATGAGCTTTCGTCGTCAAAAGCAAAGAATTACTCGTTTGGTTGGGTAAAAAAAGGGAAATAATTTTTAAAAAATAATGTATATATATATTTTTTTCTGTGTGAGGATAAGAACCGCAGCAGTGTTTTTTTTGGACATGGGGGAAAGGGGGGAAGGGGCAAGGAAGGGGTGAGGTGCAATGACACCCCTGGTAATCCCGAACACTGTATTTTAATTTAAATCCTCATTTTTTTCCCCCCTCCCTTGCGCTTGCTTTAGTAGTTCCTATTTCAAAAAATTAAAGTTTTTTCCCTTTTCATGTTGTATTTTTTTTCCGGGGGTTGCGGGGGAGTTGGGGGGTTGGTTTTTTTTCCTTTTTTTCCTACACATATTCGTGTGTGTGTGTGTGTGCGTACATATACAGAGTTATATCACGTTACGAATGAACGGTAAAGTTAATTAATTTACATAACATTATTTCGTTGGCTTGCTTGTTAATGATGTCGGGGGAAAAACAGAAATTTCCATTGCCTGCCGGGTGTAGGAGAGTTTATTCCATAATTTAGAGCGTGATACAGAGAGAGAGAGGAGAGTGAGAGTGAGAGAGAGAGAGAGAGAGAGAGAGAGAGAGAGAGAGAGAGAGGAGAGAGAGTGAAGCAGAAGCAGCAACAGCACCGCAGGTTAAAACTCATATAATTACTGATGCTGAAATCCCAACGCCTGTTGTCATTACACATACAGCCTCACATGTGTGTGTGTGTGTGTGGTTGGGTAAAATAGCTCTAGACTGCCGCCGCCGCCCCCGAGCTCCCGCCCCTAGCGCCCCCCTAAATCAAGAGCTGCTGCTGCTGCTGCTGCTGCTGACCGATCACTTGAACAAGTCCCTGTGTTATCACAGGTCCAAGACTGTATACGAATTTCCCGCCCCCAATCTCCGCCCCCGAGCAACGCCTCTGCCGCCTCCACCGCCGCCTCCTCCACCTCCTACCGGAGTCGGTGTGAATTATAGCTTTATTTCCTGCCGTTGGTACGTAATCAATTTTCCGCCGTCCCCAGACAATTTTTTTTGGGGGGGGGGCGGGGTGAGAGGGAGGGAGGGGAGGGAGGGGGAGTTTCTGTATGTTTTATATACGCCAAAGAGGATTTCAGGAAAAGGCGGCGGCGGCGGCGGCGGAGGCGTTGGCGTTGGTGGCGACGGTGGTGCTACGTGGGCTTTACGAGGAGAGAGAGAGAGTGAGAGAGATAACGTGGACAGAGAGGGAGAGAGGGAGAGAGGGATGTACGGAATAACGAGGGTGAGGTTGCTGTAGCTTAGAGATGCCTGTTGGGAATTCGGAAAGGATTGGCAGAGGGGATGGGGTTGGAGGGGGAAGAGGGGGGAAAGGAGGGAGGGAGAATAAAGATGAGTGTGGCAGGAGGTTTATCAGACACACAGAAAAAAAAATAATGGAAACGAAAAGGGGGGTGGGGGGGGGCTGGGGCCAAACGAGTTGTAACGCGGAAAAAAAATTTTTCCACGACCGTTTGACTTTTAATGAAGAATGATAACCGCAAACTGATCTCGGAGAGAGAGAGAGAAAAAAAAGGGGGATTTATAGGGCTGGAATTAAAACGACAACAAGGACCCCGGATTCACTCATATGACCGGTCTGAAGCAACCCTTTCCATGAAAAACTGACATTGCGCAAGCCTTTTCATTTCGGCATAGCTGCCGCATCACACAATTTCCCTCAATCTCCTTGCTACCTGTTTCCATTCCTTTTTTTTCTTCTAATTCTGATTTTACTGGATCTTCAATATTTTGTCTATTATTTCGACCTTTCCTCTCCTTCAACGTCCTCCATATTTTTTTTCTCCCCCTCTCTTCCACTATTCGCGACTGTTTGACTTTTAATGAAGAATGATAACCAAAAACTGATCTCGGAGAGAGAGAAAGAAAAAAAAGGAGGAATTATAGGACTGGAATGTAATCAACAATGATCCCGGATTCACTCATATGACCGGTCTGAAAAAATATGCCTTACGCAAGCCTTTTCATATCTTAATAATTGCCGCATCACACATCTTCCCTTTAATCTCCTTGCTACCTGTTTCCATTCCATTTTTTTTATTTCTAATACTGATTTTACAAGACCCTCAAAATGTGGTCCATTATTATTCCGGCCTTTTCTGTCCTTCAACCTCCTCCATATTTTTTTTTCTCCCCCCTCTTCCACTATTCGCGACTGTTTGACTTTTAATGACGTTTTAAGACACGAGGGTCTTGTAAAATTAGCATTAGAAGGAAGTGTGTGTGTGGAGTGTAAGAAGAGAAGAGGGAGGCCAAGGATGGAAGCCGCTATTTTTATTTCTTATGAAACAAAAGGGGGTTTTGTATGCGTTTATAAGTCAGTATCCATGACAATCCTTCTGTAGGGTCAGAAAAAGTGATTACGAAAGAAAATTTTAAAAGGGTAATGGAGGACGTTGACCAAGAAAAGGAATAGAATAAAACCTAAAATTAACATTAAAGGGAAGTGTGTGTGTGGGGTAAGAACAGAAGAGGAAGGCCAAGAATGGGAGACGCTATTTTTATTTCGTATGAAAAATAAAAGGGAGCTTTGGACGCATTTATAAGTCAGTATCCAGGACAATCCTTCTGTAGGGTGAGAAAAAGTGATTACGAAAGAAATTTTTAAAAGGGTAATGGAGGACGTTGACAGAGAGAAAGGAATAGATTAATAGGGCCACGTTTTGAGTCTTGAGGGTCTCATAAAATTAGCTATAGATTGAAATGTGTTTGGGGTGTACGAACAGAAGAGGAAGGCCAAGGATGGAAGCCGCTATTTTTATTTCGCATAAAAAAAAGAATAGCTTTGTATGCATTTATAAGTCAGTATCCAGGACAATCCTTCTGCAGGGTGAGAAAAAGTGATTACGAAAGCAATTTTTAAAGGGTAATAAAAAAATTTTATTCATAAGTTTATCCCTTGTTGGTTCAAACAGTAAAATATTCTCTACTGCCGATTGATCATTCCGTCAATAACATTGACAATTATAACCCTACGTACTTTCGGTGAGTTTTCACAACCTTCCATCATTAGTTTAATTACAGCGACTGTAAAAGGTAGACATGGGGGAGGAGGAGGAGGGGAAAAGAGTAAATTACTTCATAATTGTCCATATCTATATTTATTAATCTACTTTTTTTCCCCGGAGTTTTTTCCTCTCAATCAGCGTGAGATATTGCAATCAACTACATATGAATATTTATTAACGATAATTTGGAGCACGACGGTTCCTGTTAACAATCAACGGTAATGTGTGTATTAATGTTAATAACATACAACCAATAAAAAAAATAGTTTGTTCTGGGTTGGTGCCAACGTGAAAGAAATAAAAAAATAATAACTAAAAAAACATATCACGGGCTAATGTTTCATTATCGTTAACTGATGTGTGTATCGATCTCGATTTTTTTTATATTTATGGTATCGATATTTTCTGTTTTAGGTTATCGTAATTAAAAATGGCTGCCGTGTTACTGGAATGATCGCATATACGGTAATTTTCCGCAAGTTTGTCAAGGAAAATTATAAATTACCACCCACTCCATCCAGACATTTTTTTGGGCAAATATTTCCTAAAAACTCACAAATATTTTTTACCTGTAAGTAAATTCCTATTTTTCGCTAAGGCCTTTCCATTTTTTTTTTGCTTTTCTACTATTCATGTCTATTAATAATCCTTTCTGCTACTGGTCACCTTTTTAATTTCCTTGTCACTATCACAACCCCATCATCATCCTCCCTAACCTGTTAAGCGTATTCCATCCTCGTCCTCCCTCCTCTTCTTACCGCAGACACTCTCACTTCCCTTCTAATTCTAATTTCCCCAGACCCTCGTGTCTTAAAACGTGGCCCTATTAATCTGTCCCCCTTATCTTGGTTAACGTCCTCCTCCATATTGTTCTCTTTAAAATAATAATAATAATAATTTAATTAGCAGCGTTTGTGACTTCAGTTTATCTTCACTAATACTAATAATTGTTATCTTTAACAATCATTTGAAAAAAAAGGGAGTATATTCCTATATTTGTTATTATAGGGTTAACAACTACGGTACGGGTAAAAATTTTTTTTTTCCCTCTTTCCTTACATTTTTCCCTGTTTCGAATTAATTTTTTAATGTTTCTAAAGTAAATCTTTATTGTTAATTTTTTTCCTCTGCGGTCTTGAAAGATGAGTTGTTAAATATTTAATATGTTTGAGTTGTTTCAATTAGGGGGGTTCCTTTCTTTTTTTCTGTTCTTCCGTCTTAGGGTTTATTTTTTTGAAAAGTAAATGTCAACACTGAGGTCCATTTTCCCGAGTCCCCCAGTTACATTTCTTTCTCTCATTTGTCATTTATGGGGGAGAGGAGGGGAAAAAGGGTTGTGGGGTGGTTGGTTTCCCTTCTTTTCCCCTTCTCTTCCCTTCTTTCTTTCGTGTTTGTGTGTGTGTGTGTATCTGTTCGTTTTTAAAAAAAAATTAGGCTACATGAGGATGATCCTGATCCGCTTTAATGTTATAGGAAGGGAATTGGAAAAGAAGGGGGGAGGAGGGAGGAGGTGCGGAAGGTAGAGCAAGGTAGCCGAGGGTTAATCTGGTGTATTTGTTTTGAAATATATTTGACGTTTAGAGAAGGAAGAAAGAAAGAAAGAAAAAATTAAATAAAGAAATAAAAAAGAAAGAAAGAAAGAAAGGAAAGAAAAAAGAAAGAAAGAAAGAAAGAAAGAAAGAAAGAAAGAAAGAAAGAAAGAAAGAAAGAAAGAAAGAAGGAAAGAAAGAAGAAAAAAGAAAGAAAGAAATAAAGAAAAAGAAAGAAAAAGAAATAAATAAATAAAAAAGAAATAAAGAAAGAAAGAAAAAAGGAAGAAAGAAAGAAATACAGAAATAAACAAAGAAAGAAAAAGAAAGAAAGAAAGAAAGAATTAAATAAAGAAAGAAAGAAAGAAAGAAAGAAAGAAAGAAAGAAAGAAAGAAAGAAAGAAAGAAAGAAAGAAAGAAAGAAAGAAAGAAAGAAAGAAAGAAAGAAAGAAAGAAAGAAATGAAGAAAGAAAGAAAGAAAGAAAGAAAGAAAGAAAGAAAGAAAGAAAGAAAGAAAGAAAGAAAGAAAGAAAGAAAGAAAGAAAGAAAGAAAGAAAGAAAGAAAGAAAGAAAGAAAGAAAGAAAGAAAGAAAGAGAGAATAGAAAGAGAAGAAGAAAGGAGAGAGATAGAGAGATAGAATTTCCTTGGCTTTAAATGCAGATCTGTTGGCCTTAGACAATGTTGCCTTCATTATTCACAACAAGCTGGCTGAGTGGAATGAATATTAAAAGCCGGAGATAACTGAATTGCCGAGGTTGGCGCGCAGACGATTTTCTTTAGGGGTTGTTGTTTGGTTGCTTGCTTGTTGTTGTTGATGTACGAAATCAAACATGCAAACGTTTCTCCCTCCTCCTCGTCTCTGCTTCATCACGCGAGTCAATCTTGCGGAATCGGACATCAATTTGAATCAAGTTTACATGCTACGTATTTATATGTAAATATGGCGTCATCGTCCTTCGTTATTCTTGATTTTATATGTATTTAATTTTTCATGTATCCTGTCTCTCTCTCTCTCTCTCTCTCTCTCTCTCTCTCACACACACACAATCTCAATTTCTCTCCCTGAATCTCTCTCTCAATTTCTCCCTGCCTGCCTGAATATCTCTCTATCTGAATCACTCTCTAAAACTTTCTCTCTGAATATATCAATATCTCTGAATCTGTCTTCTTCACTCAATCTCTCTCTCTCTCTCTGAATCAATCCTGAATCTCTCTCTCTCTCTAAATCTTTCCCTCCGAATATCTCTCACTCAATCTCTCTCTGAATCTCTCTCTTTCTGAATCTCTCTCTTCTGAATCACTCTCTCTCTAAATCTTTCCCTCTGAATCTCTCACACATCTCTGAATTTCTCTCTAAATATTTCCCTCTGAATCTCTCTCTCTCTCTCTCTCTCTCAATCTCTCCCTCTTTCTGAATCTGTCTCTCTAAATCTTTCCCTCTGAATCTCTCTCTGTCACTCAATCTCTCTCTCTGAATTATTCTCTACATCTTTCCGTATGAATCTCTCCCTCTCTCTCTTTCAATCTCTCCCTCTCTGTGAATCACTCTCTCTAAGTCTTTCTGTCTAAATCTCTCTCTAAATCTTTCCCTCTGAATCCCTCTCTCTGGATCTCTCTCTTAATCTCTCCCTCTCTCTGAATCTGTCTCACACTCTCTGAATCACTCTCTCTGAATCTTACTCTCGAAGTCTTTCCCTCTCTCTCTCTCTCTTTCTCTCTCTCTCTCTCTCTCTCTCTGAATCTCTCGCTCAATATCTCTCAACCTCTCTCTCTGAATCTATCCCTCTCTCTCTCTCTCTGAATCTCTCTCGCTCTGAATCACTCTCTCTCTGAATCTCTCCCTCAATCTCTCCCTCAATTTCTCTCTCTCAATCTCCCACTCAATTTATGAGAGACTGAAAAAACTTGCGCAATATAGGTAAGCATTTAGAGAGTCACATCAGACCAGTCTTAGGGCTGAAACACCACAACAACAACTATTTTGGTTTTCTTATACAGAAATGCAAATTGAAAAATATTGGCAGTGGTGCAGAGTTTTCCCTCCCATCTTTCTGATTGGTGCTTGCGAAAGGAAGGAGAATATGCTACTACTTTTAAGCAAACGGAAGAGGGGAAAACTTTCAATAAATTACAAAAGTGTCAATGATAAAGATATGTAAATTAATTACTTAGTCGGGTGGTGACGTGTTAGGTTTGAAGAATAACGTTCCAGTTAACACCCGAAATTTTATAAATAATTGAGGGGAATTTTTTAATAGTTTTTAGGACGGTCGTCCAGGCTTCATCCTCGTGGATGTAATTAGAGGTTGTGATGATAGTCAGAGGCAAGCGCGTGTTCATTCAGGAGGAATTCACGCCTCGTAGTCATGCACAAAGAGGTGACGGGGGTTGCACAACTCACCCCTCTGTTACTGATGAAGTCAAGCCGAATGCGTGACATGTGGATCTGCTTTGTAGCTCGTTATCTCCTGGGTTACATCCAATTTCCGCGCCGCACCATCCCAACACATCATCGCATCTCATATTGGCTCTTTTAGGGGAGGAGAGGAGAGACACACACACACACGGTACGTCTAATACATTAAGACTGATTTCTCCCTCAAGCGTGTCTCTCTCTCTCTACAGCTCTGCTTCTTCACTCTCTAAAGACGTTTCCACCAAAAAGAGGGGGGGAAAGCACTTTAAGTGCTCGCTAGTTGGAAACCTACACCAAATAAAAACGACGTTTGTTGTTTTTTTTTCTTTTCGGGAATTCCGTTGCCCGAGCAGAAGCGAGTCGGCAGGATATCAGATTAGGAAAACCAAAGGGAAATAGTTAAATTAAGAGGTAGGGAGACAGAGAGTGACGTAGAAAAGCAGAGAAACCAACCAATACAGAAGGATATTCCGAGAGGAAACCTAAACGAACAGGTTAGATTTATCCCTGAGAAAGTGAAACGTCTAGTAGGAAAACTGGATAAGAAAGAAATTAGAGTGAGAAACGAATTAGAGTGAGAAAGGAGAATAGTAAATTAAATTAGAGAAATTCCTTTTTATGGAGTAAAGAAATTAGACTAAAGAAGCGGAGTCAAAAGAGAAATTAGAAAAATCATTTTCTTATAAAGTAAACAAAATAGATTAAGGAAGCACAGTAAGAAATGAAATTATAGAAATTAATCCTTATGTAGTGAAGAAATTGCAGAAACGAAACAGAGTAGGAAAAGAAATGAGAGAAATAATTTCCATAAAGAGCAAAGGTAATAGACTAAGAAACCACAGTGAGAAATGAATATAGAAGATTTTTTTTTTCGGGATTTCCGTTGCCCGAGCAGAAAGGACGAAAACGGGGAAGATGAGAAGCGAGTAGGCAGGATATCAGATTAGGAAAAACAAAAAGAAAATAGTTAAATTAAGAGGTAGGGAAACAGAGAGTGACGTAGAAAAGCAGAGAAACCAATGAGAGAGAACGATATTCAGAGAGGAAACCTAAACAAACAGGTTAGATTTATTCCTGAGAAAGTGACGCAGTGAAACGTCCAGTAGGAAAAACTGAATAACAAAGAAATTACAGCGAGAAAGTAATTAGAGTGAGAAAGGAGAATAAGATACAATATAAGAGAAATTATTTCTTATAGAGTAAAGAAATTAGACTAAGGAACCATAGTAATAAAAAATTAGTTATAAAATTAATTTCCTTATAGAGTAAAGAAATAGACTAAAGAAACGCAGTAAGAAATGAACTTTGAGAAATTAATCCTTATGGAGTAAAGACATTACACTAAGGAAGCATAGTAATAAAAATAAATAAGAGAAATATTTTCCCTATATAGTAAGGAAAATAGACTAAGAAAGGAGAATAAGAAATTAAATTAGAAAAATTAGTTATGATGGAGTAAAGAAAATAGAATAAGGAAGCACAGTAAGAAATGAAATTAGAAAAATTAATCCTCATGTAGCAAAGAATTTAGACTAAGGAAGGAGAATAACAAATTCAAGTAGAGAAATTATTCCTTACAAAGAAAAGAAATTAGACTAAGGAAGCATAGTAATAAAAAAATAATTTCCCTACAGAGTAAAGAAAATAGACTAAGAAAGATGAGTAAGAAATGAAATTAGAGAAATTAATCCTTATGCAGCAAAGAAATTAGACTAAGAAAGGAGAGTAACAAATTCAACTAGAAAAATTATTCCTTGTGGAGTAAAGACATTAGACTAAGAAATGAAATTATAGAAATTAGTACTTATGGACTAAGGAAGAAATAGTATTAAAAAATAAATTAGAGAAATAATTTCCCTATAGAGAAAAGGAAATAGAATAAGGAAGCACAGTAATAAATGAAATTACAGAAATTAATCCTTATGTAGCGAAGAAATTAGAGTAACGAAACAGAGTAGGAAAAAAAATTATTGAAGAGTTTAAATAAGGCCAAAAACAGACAATTATTAGTGAAACATAAAATATAATTGAAAAGAAACAACGTTTCGGTCCAGATTAAAACAATCTTATAGAATACAATAGAATTTGGTGGTGAAAGTGAAATACCTTTAATAAAAGGTTGAATTTTTTCGCCTTCCTAAATCCTCTTCTTCCCCGCCATCCCCGAATCCTTTTGCACCTGTCATGTCAATTACGCAAGACCCTTAAACTTCCACCTTTTAGCTCAAGCCAAGAAAAATAATCCTTGCACCTTATTTTTTTAATAAATAGGAAATCCACTCCATTTTTATTTATTTTACCTTCCCACGGCTTAGGAAATGTAGCTGTAAAAGTTTAACCCCAAGAAGTCACTTAAGGACTTTTTAAAAGCCTACGAGTGAAAAGGTCGTCCTTATCTTTGCGGGAAGATTTTTTTTTGTTTTTTCATGTTCTACTTAGGGAGACTTGGATTTTACTAAAATAAAATTTATGAACTGCAGAACAATAATTGAGAGAATAAAAAAACTACGCACCGTTAAAAATTCTACCTGGTTAGGTTAGAAAATCCGTCATCCACCGTAACATCAAACATCTCAAAGTTTAATATTCTATTCTATTCTAATCTCCGTAATTTCCAAATCCGTAGCATCCCTAATTAAAAACGTCCTTAACCGCCCAAACGCTACGATCCAGCGATTTCATGACAATCCTCCTCCTCAAGCTCCAAAGGAAAATCGACAATTGACGTCATCCTTCCCCCGTTAACATTCAGTGACCCCCCTAAAGCACCTTAACATGGTGATACATCCTCATATATCCTCCAATAATCACTTCACCACATGTCAACCCTTATTCACCCTCGTCTTACACCTCCTAGGTACACACACACACACAGTAAAAAAAGACCTACCCAACCTGATAAAGGACTAACCTACGTCAACGTTTACAGGTAAATTATATACAGCATTATAATTTTTAAAATTCATTAATTTAAGATTGCATGTACCTGAAGAATTTTTTGAGACCAGGATATTAAAAAAAGCCGATATACGGTCATGGCATTTGTAGATTTAGAAGAAGAAAAAAAAACCGTTTGATAGAGTGAACTGCAACACACTATTAAGGATTTTAAAGAGCACAGAAATAAAATAAAGAGAAAGAAGGCTTATACATAAACAACTTCTGAAGGCAGGCAGCAGTAATTAGAATAGAAGGGCAAGAAAAGAAAGCAGAAAAAATAATAAAGGAGTGAGACAAGGATTTGCAGCAGTCTGTCGCCCATGCTGTAAAACTTACATATATAGAACAGGCGATGAAGGAAATTAGAAAAGAATATGGAAAAGGAATCGTGCTGCAAGAAAAAAAAAATAAAATAAAACCCCTACACTTTCCCGACTTTATTGTTGTAATCAGGGAAGTCAGAATAAGACTTGGAAAGCATAACAAATAGCCTGGAAGAGGTCCTGTAGTTTAAAATACGACACGAGGATTAATAGAGAGGGGAAACCCCAAGGGTGATGAAGTGCAGTATGGGAAACAGTGGAAAAGCAAAGGATGTTAGATTGGGAAAGGATATTTCGACCGGAAAAAAATTAGGGAATTCTGTTACTTGATGCAGCGTAACAACAAGAGCAGGATAGCCACAGGCTAGGAAGAGGAATTTATTTACTCAATGTAAGGGTGAAAATTAGGAAATCTCTCTCAATCTCTATCTCTCTCTCTCTCTTTCTCTCTCTCAATATCTTTCAATCTCTCTCTCTCTAGCTCTCTCTACCTCTCTCTACCTCTCTCAGTCTCTTTCTATCTCTCTTTCTCTCTATCTCCCTCAATCTCTTACTATCTCTCACAATCTCTCTCTAGTTCTCTAAATCTCTCTCTAGTTCTCTAAATCTCTCTCTAGTTCTCTAAATCTCTCTCTAGTTCTCTAAATCTCTCTCTAGTTCTCTAAATCTCTCTCTAGTTCTCTCAATCTCTTACTATCTCTCACAATCTCTCTCTAGTTCTCTAAATCTCTCTCTAGTTCTCTAAATCTCTCTCTAGTTCTCTAAATCTCTCTCTAGTTCTCTAAATCTCTCTCTCTAGTTCTCTAAATCTCACTCTCTAGTTCTCTAAATCTCACTCTCTAGTTCTCTAAATCTCTCTCTCTAGTTCTCTAAATCTCACTCTCTAGTTCTCTAAATCTCTCTCTATCTGTCTCTGTCTCTGTCTCTGTCTCTGTCTCTATCTCTCTCTCTGTCTCTTCTCTTCTCTTCTCTCTCTCTTCTCTGTCTCTCTCAATCTCTCTCAATCTTTCTCAATCTCTCTCTTAATCTCTCTATTTCTCTCTCTATCTCTCTCTATCTCTCTCAATCTCTCTCTATCTCTCTCTATCTAATTCTCTCTCTCAATCTCTCTCAATCTCTCTCTTTCTCTCTCAATCTCTTACTATCTCTCTCAATCTCTCTCTAGTTCTCTAATCTCTCTCTATTCTAATCTCTCTCTATTCTCTAATCTCTCTCTAGTTCTCTAAATCTCTCTCTAGTTCTCTAATCTCTCTTTCTCTCAATCTCTTACTATCTCTCACAATCTCTCTCTAGTTCTCTAAATCTCTCTCTAGTTCTCTAAATCTCTCTCTAGTTCTCTAAATCTCTCTCTAGTTCTCTAAATCTCTTTCTAGTTCTCTAAATCTCTTTCTAGTTCTCTAAATCTCACTCTCTAGTTCTCTAAATCTCACTCTCTAGTTCTCTAAATCTCACTCTCTAGTTCTCTAAATCTCTCTCTATCTGTCTCTGTCTCTGTCTCTGTCTCTGTCTCTGTCTCTGTCTCTGTCTCTGTCTCTGTCTCTGTCTCTGTCTCTGTCTCTGTCTCTGTCTCTGTCTCTGTCTCTGTCTCTGTCTCTGTCTCTGTCTCTGTCTCTGTCTCTGTCTCTGTCTCTCTCTCTGTCTCTGTCTCTGTCTCTCTCAATCTTTCTCAATCTCTCTCTTAATCTCTCTATTTCTCTCTCTATCTCTCTCAATCTCTTTCTCTTCCTAACTCTCTCTTCTCTCTCTATCTCTCTCAATCTCTCTCAATCTCTCTCTTCTCTCTCTATCTCTCTCAATCTCTCCCCTCTCTCTCTATCTCTCTCAATCTCTTACTATCTCTCACATCTCTCTCTAGTTCTCTAAATCTCTCTCTAGTTCTCTAAATCTCTCTCTAGTTCTCTAAATCTCTCTCTAGTTCTCTAAATCTCTCTCTAGTTCTCTAAATCTCTCTCTAGTTCTCTAAATCTCTCTCTAGTTCTCTAAATCTCTTACTATCTCTCACAATCTCTCTCTCTAGTTCTCTAAATCTCTCTCTAGTTCTCTAAATCTCTCTCTAGTTCTCTAAATCTCTCTCTAGTTCTCTAAATCTCACTCTCTAGTTCTCTAAATCTCTCTCTCTAGTTCTCTAAATCTCTCTCTCTCTAGTTCTCTAAATCTCTCTCTCTAGTTCTCTAAATCTCACTCTCTAGTTCTCTAAATCTCTCTCTATCTGTCTCTGTCTCTGTCTCTTTCTCTGTCTCTGTCTCTGTCTCTCTCAATCTTTCTCAATCTCTCTCTTAATCTCTCTATTTCTCTCTCTATCTCTCTCAATCTCTTTCAATCTCTCTCTAGCTCTCTCTATCTCTCTCAATCTCTCTCAATCTCTCTCTATCTCTCTCATCTCTTCTATCTCTCACAATCTCTCTTTAGTTCTCTAAATCTCTCTCTAGTTCTCTAATCTCTCTCTAGTTCTCTAAATCACTCTCTAGTTCTCTAATTTCTTCTAGTTCTCTAAATCTCTTTCTAGTTCTCTAAATCTCACTCTCTAGTTCTCTAAATCTCTCTCTCTAGTTCTCTAAATCTCTCTCCAGTTCTCTAAATCTCTCTCCAGTTCTCTAAATCTCTTTCTAGTTCTCTAAATCTCTTTCTAGTTCTCTAAATCTCTTTCTAGTTCTCTAAATCTCACTCTCTAGTTCTCTAAATCTCACTCTCTAGTTCTCTAAATCTCACTCTCTAGTTCTCTAAATCTCACTCTCTAGTTCTCTAATCTCTCTCTATCTTCTCTGTCTCTTTCTCTGTCTCTTCTCTGTCTCTGTCTCTGTCTCTGTCTCTTCTCTGTCTCTCTCTCTGTCTCTGTCTCTCTCTGTCTCTGTCTCTCTCTCTGTCTCTCTCTCTGTCTCTCTCTGTGTCTCTCTCTGTCTCTCTCTCTGTCTCTGTCTCTCTCTCTGTCTCTGTCTCTCTCTCTGTCTCTCTCTCTGTCTCTCTCTCTGTCTCTGTCTCTCTCTGTCTCTGTCTCTTTCTTTCTCTCTGTCTGTCTCTGTCTCTGTGTCTCTGTCTCTCTCATCTTTCTCATTCTTCTCATCTCTCTCTTAATCTCTCTCTTAATCTCTCTATCTCTCTCAATCTCTTTCAATCTCTCTCTATCTCTCTCTATCTCTCTCTATCTCTCTCATATCTCTCTCTATCTCTCTCTATCTCTCTCAATCTCTCTGCATCTATCTCTCTATCTCTCTCAATCTCTTCTATCTCTCACATCTCTCTCTAGTTCTCTAATCTCTCTCTATTCTGTAATCTCTCTCTAGTCTCTCTATCTCTCTCTAGTTCTCTAATCTCTCTCTAGTTCTCTAATCTCTTTCTACTTCTCTAAATCTCTCTATCTCTCACAATCTCTCTCTCTAGTTCTCTAAATCTCTCTCTAGTCTCTCTAATCTCTCTCTAGTTCTCTAATCTCTCTCTAGTTCTCTAATCTCTCTTCTATTCTCTAAATCTCTCTCTCAGTTCTCTAATCTCTCTCTCTAGTTCTCTAATCTCTCTCTCTAGTTCTCTAAATCTCACTCTCTAGTTCTCTAAATCTCTCTCTATCTGTCTCTGTCTCTGTCTCTGTCTCTATCTCTGTCTCTGTCTCTGTCTCTCTCAATCTTTCTCAATCTCTCTCTTAATCTCTCTATTTCTCTCTCTATCTCTCTCAATCTCTTTCAATCTCTCTCTAGCTCTCTCTATCTCTCTCAATCTCTCTCAATCTCTCTCAATCTCTCTCAATCTCTCTCTCTATCTCTCTCTATCTCTCTCAATCTCTCTATGTCTCTCAATCTCTCTCTAGTTCTCTAAATCTCTCTCTAGTTCTCTAAATCTCTCTCTAGTCTCTCTAATTTCTTTCTATTCTCTAATCTATTTCTAGTCTCTCTAATCTCACTCTCTATTCTCTAATCTCTCTCTCTATTCTCTAATCTCCTCTCTAGTCTCTCTAAATCTCTCTCTATCTGTCCTCTCTCTATCTCTCTCAATCTTTCTCTATCTCTCTCTGTCTCTCTCTATCTCTCTATGTCTCTCTATCTCTCTATGTCTCTCAATCTCTCTCTATCTCTCTATGTCTCTCAATCTCTCTCCATCTCTCTATATCTCTCTATTTCTCTTTATCTCTATCTGACTCTCTCTATCTCTCTCGTTTTTTTATCTCTCTCTCTCTCTTTTCTGTCTGTCTGTCTCTGTGGCTGTCAGGTCAGCAATTATGGATTTGCATTGAAGTGTGTGACAGAGGAGTGAGTGTCCTGTGATTGACGCCCCTGCTGAATGGTGTCCCTAAAAGCAGTTGTCCGCCGCGGCAGAATCACTAGTGAAATGTCCCCCCTCTATATCTATCCGTGATTGAACGATACGCTATCCAGCTCCAGCTCCAGCTCCAGCAGTAAGAATGAATGTTTAACAGAGACTAGCTTGATTTACGATCCTCACACACACACATAACAGCGTGGCTATGGATAACAGCTCGCTGTGGTAAGGGGGATGAGGAGAGGGGGAGGTCAGGGGGGGGGGGCTTAAAATTTGACGTTTGAATTAAATTCTATTATATCAGCAGAGGTCGCAGTGGTTTAGACATCACCGTCGATAACTGGCGGTGCTCGGCCATTGAAATATTAACAGGCTCAGACTGACAAATGTCACGCATTCGAGATAAGTCCCGGGCATTACTCAATGTGAGGTGACGCGAGGCATTATCTGTGAGGGAACTCAAAAAGTCAGTCATGGACACATCACTCATACGGCTATAGATATAACCCGTAAACCGGCTGGAAACGAAACTCCTTTTAATTGGTGAAGGAAAAAAGACTTTTATTTTTCAGTTAAACAGGCTACATGAGGGAGATTCTAAAAATCCCCTTTAATAGCATTCGGAACGGAATTAAATAGGGGGGTGAGGAACGTACAGCAAGTTAGCTAATTTTGGGGGGGGGGGTTAACAGCCAACATGATGGTGATCCAGAAAGAGGCGACTCCCCTTTAATAGAATAGGAAGGGAATTAAAAAGGGGGGAATGCGGAAGGTACAGAAAGTTTGCCAAATTTTTTTGGGTGTTGACAGTTTACATGAGGGTGAACCTGAAACAAGTGACTCCATTTTAATAGCATAGGAAGGGAATTAAAAAGGGGGGGAGGATGCCGAAGGTAGAGTAAGGTAGCAAATTTTTTTTAGTGGAGGGGGTGGTTAACAGGCTACATTAGGGTAATCATGAAACAGGCAACTAATCTTTAATAGCTTAGGAAGCGAATTAAAAAGGGGGGTAAGGAAGGTACAACAAGTTTGCCAATTTTTTTAGGGGGGGGGGTTAACAGGCTACATGAGGGAGATTCTAAAAATCCCCTTTAATAGCATTCGGAACGGAATTAAATAGGGGGGGTGAGGAAGGTACAGCAAGTTAGCCAATTTTTTTGGGGGGCGTTAACAGCCAACATGATGGTGATCCAGAAAGAGGCGACTCCCCTTTAATAGAATAGGAAGGGAATTAAAAAGGGGGGAATGCGGAAGGTTAGATTAAGGTAGATAATTTTTTCTATATTTTTTTTGGGGGGGTGGGTGGGTTAACAGGCTACATGAGGGTGATCCTGAAACTGGTAACTCCCCTTTCATACTATTAGGAAGGGAACTAAAAAGGGATGACGTCAAAAGGAAGGGTTTCTTTTTTGAGACCTGGGAAGCGTTTGTAGTAGTTGGACTGTGGAGTTGTGGGTTGACTGAGGGTGATTTTATTTACATTTTTTTTGGTTTGGTCGCCTATGGAGTGTTACTTTGGGAATTTCGACGTTACGGTTGAGTCTTGTGTCCTTCATTTATGTAGATTTTTCCCCCAAAATTCCCAAACTCAGCTACGTTGCTCAGTTCCCGATTCAAACTTTTCGTTTGAACCCTTCCTTCCCCCCACACTCTTTTTTCTCGCCTTGTTTCCCCTTAAACTCAGTTACGGGCTGTTAAAAAAAACGCCATCTTGACCTCTGGGCCTTGAGATCGTAGCCACCAATTATTTTTATTTTCAATTTTCTGTGGGTAATTCTCCTAGAATTTATTTATTTTTTTTCCATCAAAGGCATCGCCACTTAGCTTTAAACACCTACATCGTTAACATATTCTTCGTCTAATTTATTTCCACCCTGCTTCTTCGTCAAACTACAATTTTATTCAGCTCGTGGTGTGTGGTGTAGATTATAGTCTATCGTCGACACTAGACTCGAATTGCAAATTGAATTTTTATTTTTAGGGTGTGTGTTCTAAGAGAGGGGGAAAACAAGTAGTTTCCTCGGATCTCCACAGGTTAGTGGTTAGTTAGTTTTTTTCCTTTCCTCTTCTCTCTCTCTCTCTCCCTTCCCTTCCCTCGCCTCCGCCTCCCTTATTTGGGTAGTTGTTGTGGCGTGCTATCTGCTCATCGGGGTTGCATGTTGTGAGCTACAGCAGCGCCACACTATAATATTCACTTAGCACTTCCTGCGTCACGCCACGCTCGTTAGGCTCGGCCGCAGTACGCGTCACCAACAAAAAAAAAGGGAGGAGGAGGAGGAGGAGGACACTCACGTCAAAAATTAATTTTTCGGTGCTACAGTTCAAGAAAATTGTAATTTTCAACGAGAAGATCAAGAAAATAAGGCAGAAACCTAGAAACGACTAATACAAGTATTCAGTCTGTCGCCCTAAACTCTTTGACTTTTACATAGAACAGACGATGAAGAAAGTTAAAACGGAAAACCCCGGAAAAGGAATCATACTGCAAGGAGAAGAAATTTAACCCCCTACGCGTTGCCGATGATAATGTAGTATAAGGGGGGAGTCAGAAAAAAAAGACTTGGAAACCATAATAAATGGCGTGAACGTTAACCTGGAGAAACACTTAAATGATTAATAGAGAGAGAAAACCAAAGGTGATGGAGTTTAGTATGGGAAACAGTGGAATTTTACATTTGGAAGGCAAGAAAATAGAAAGCAGAAATCAGGAAAAGAGGGGTAAGACAAGGATGCGCAGTCTGTCGCCCTAAACTCTTTGACTTATACATAAAGAACAGGCGATGAACAAAGTTAAAACGGAAAAAAACCCCGGAAAACGAATCATACTGGAAAGAGAAGAAATAGAACAGGCGATGAACAAAGTTAAAACGGAATATGGAAAATAAATCATAGTGCAAAGAGAAAAGAAATATAACCCCCCTACGGTTTGCCGACGATACTGTAGTATTAGAGGGGAGTCAGAAGAAAAGACTTGGAAACCATAATAAATGGCGTGAACGTTGTCCTGGAGAAACAGTTCAAAATAAGAGGATTAATAGAGAGAGAAAACCAAAGGTGATGGAGTTTAGTATGGGAAAACAGTGGAATAACAACGGTTTGTTAAATTTGGAAGGCAAGAAAAGAAAGCAGAAATCAGGAAAAGGGGGTAAGGCAATGATGCTCAGTCTGTCGCCCTAAACTCTTTGACTTTTACATAAAGAACAGGCGATGAACAAAATTAAAACGGAAAACCCCGGAAAACGAATCATACTGGAAAGAGAAGAAATAGAACAGAGCGATGAACAAAGTTAAAACGGAATATGGAAAATAAATCATAGTGTAAAGAGAAGAAATATAACCTCTCTAAGCTTTGCCGATGATATAGTAGTATTAGGGGGAGTCAGAGGAAGCCAAGGAAACCATAATAAATAGCGTAAACGTGGACCTGGAGAAAAGAGTTCAAAATAAGAGGATTAATAGAGGAGGAAACAAAAGGGAATGTGGTTTAGTATGGGAAAACAGTGGAATAACAACGTTTTTATTACATTTGGAAGGCAAGAAAATAGAAAGCAGAAATCAGGAAAAGAGGGGTAAGATAAGCATTCTGCAGTCTGTCGCTCTAAACTCTTATACATAAACTTACATGACTTATACATAAAGAACAGACGTTGAACAAAAATAAAACGGAAAACCCCGGAAAACGAATCATACTGCAAAGAGAAGAAATGGAACAGAGCGATGAACAAAGTTAAAACGGAAAATGGGAAATGAATAATAGTGTAAAGAGAAGAAATGTAACCCTCCCTAAGCTTTGCCGACGATACTGTAGTATTAGGGGGGAGTCAGAAAAAAAAAGACTTGGAAACCATAATAAATATCGTGAACGTGGTCCAGGAGAAACAGTTCAAAATAAGAGGATTAATAGAGAGAGAAAACTAAAGGCGATGGAGTTTAGTATGGGAAACAGTGGAAATAACAACGGTTTGTTACATTTGGAAGGAAAGAAAAGGAAGGAGAAATCAGGAAAAGGGGGTAAGACAAGGATGCTGCAGCAGTCCTGTCGCTCCCATGCTGCTTAACTTATGAAGATGAAGAAAGTTAAAACTTAGGAAATTAAAAGGCTTGCGCAAGATAGGTAGGCAGCATAAAGAGTTGCAGAAGATCTATCCAAGGACTGAATACCACAATAACTGTACATAATAATTTATTTCTATTCAAATAAACCTATAAAAATTAACATCAGAGTAAAGTGCGAATCCAGAAAAATTAAAAGGCTTGCGCAAGACAGGTTAGCAGCATAAAGGATTACAGACGACCTTTGCTTAGGACTGAATACCACAACAACAACAGCCAAAATAACTGTATATAATAATTTATTTCGATTAAAAAAAAAACTATAAAATATAACAGGAACCCAGGAAATTGAAAAGGCTTGCGCAAGACAGGTTAGGAACATAAAGGGTTGCAGAAGACCTTATCTTTGGACTGAATCCCACAACAACCACAGCAACAATAATTGTATCTAATAATTTATTTATATTCAAACAATCTTATTAAAAAATTAAGAAAGATGTATAAAATTTAAGGGCGAAACCCTTAATCAATTTAAATAAAATTTTAAATAATAATAATAATAATAAAACTCTCCCCCCCTTGCTTCTTACTACATTTAATCGAAAACTGTATTTTTATCCTTACACCTTTCCTATTATCACAGTGTTCCAGATGAATAATCCCTTTCGTTCCTAACCCATATTACGGGACCTTTACATGATTTCGGGGTTTTTGACACTCGGATTTATTATTTTCTTATCTAAATATTTATCAACTTTCTATTGTTTTTTATTCCGTGCAAGTTTCGAGCACGTGAGGTGTTACATTTTCGGGTTTCACCGTTGTGAAGTGTTGATATGACGCGACCACACCCTTAAGGGCAATGCTCACATCCTCCCTCTCCCCCTCCCCCTCAAAGGGCATTCATGATGTTAAAATACGATATAGGACTAGGAGGTGGTGGTGGTGCATGTTGGGTAAACCGCGCGCGAGAACTGTTACGGTCTGGACAATTTGGTGCGCCACACGTGGTCGAGATTGTTCCGAACGATAACTGTTCCAGGGAACTGACCGTTTACACGCGAACGTTCCGTGTGTTCATGATGGTGAGAGAGGAGGGAGAGGAGGGAGGAAAGGAAGGTGGGAGGGGGGCGAAAACAACCTCTTCATAGTCCTCTGAACTCGACCATTCCCACTTTCCGTTTCACCTTCGACCATCAATCCGTCCTTTACCCCGCCAGGGTCGTCAGTCATTAACCAGCCCAAAAAGAAGGATCATGAATCATTAACTTGACCCTTCAACATCGACAGAAAAAAAAATATATATTAACTTCTGGAAAAAAAAATATATCTGCCAAAAAGGCAGTCCTAAATCCCATCCAATCAGTCCTGATCCTTCCCCTTGTCTCCAGTCAACAAATAATTATTTTTTTTCCCCATTACAATTTTTGTAACACGTCTTCTTCTTCCAACGGCTCGACAGCCCTCTTGAGGGCCTAGGCCTACCGAGGCAGCCGCCGCGGACTGTCATTTTGTGGGGTTGAAATTATACACAAATAATGTCGGGGGAACGTTATAAAATTAATCAACCCCCACCAATAATTTTTTTCGACTCAAATATGGGCCATATAAATAATAATAATAACAATATAAAAATTCCACCCCATCCGCCCGTGGGGGGGGGGTTGGTATCCGTGTCTTATTTTGAAAGTGTTTCGATTTTGGATCGCGAGGAATATGGAAACAAACCAAAAAAAAATTTTTTTTTCTTCCCAAAATCGTTCTGTCCTTTAAAATGTATTACGCTGAAGGGAAGTTTACACCTCCCGTCCAACCACCACCCCACACCCCCCGTGTTACAGTGGGGGGGAGGGGGTGGGTGGAGGATGAACAGCATTTTAAAAATGTATTAGTAAAAAAAAATTAATAATTTCTCCCCCCAACCACCAAAAGTTTCATTAAATTTCTATTGATAAAAATTTTCACAACCCTTCATATAAGTGTTAAAAAAAAGGCTGAAGTATATTCAAATACGTCACGCAAGGAACATTTTCAAAACTGCCAAATCTTGGAGAAAACAAAAAAAAATTTCAAAATATCTTTACAAAAGACAAGTTTACGAAAACAAAATTTTTTTTCTGAATGTTGCCACACTGTAGCAATTATATTACAGGAATTTAAAATTTCAGTCAGCCACACGCCCTTCCCCCCCACTCTCCGCGTGATTCCCTTAACATAGGGAAATACTGGAATAGTTGAAAAAGCACGTTAGATAAGCCAGGGTTGCTCAATCGTTGACGCGAGGAGCGGGTAAAAGGGAACTCGGAATTCTCTTGGACTTTATCAAGACGCTGAAAGGAGACGGAGCCGCGTAGAAGCTGGAAAAGGGTACGCTGCCAAACTTCCAATCCAGATCGTTTAAGGGCGGAGGAGGGGCGGGAGATCGCCCAGGTATTAAATCTGAGGTAAAGAGATCAGATTGCTTCACCGAACCATTAATACCCTTGTATATATTTCCTTAAAAATGTATTAGTAGAAAAAAATTAATAATTTCTCCCCCACCACCACCAGTTTCATTAAATTTCTATTGATAAAAATTTTCCAACCCTACATATAAGTGTTAAGAAAAGGCTGAAGTATATTCAAATACGTCACGCAAGGAACATTTTCAAAACTGCCAAATCTTGGAAAAAACAAAAATTTTCAAAATATCTGTACAAAAGACAAGTTTACGAAAACAAATTTTTTTTCTGAACGTTGCCACACTGTAGCAATTAAATTACAGGAATTTCAAATTTTAGTCCCCCCCCCCTTACCCACCGCATGGAAATACTGGAATTGTTAGAAGCATGTTAGATAAGCCATGGTTGCTCAATCGTTGACGTGAGGAGCGGTGCGCGTCGGAGGGTAAAAAGGGAACTCGGAATTTTCCTGTATATCCAGTGACATTTCAAAGGGAAGGGATTTGCCTGTTGTGATTTTAATCCTGCTCTACTTCAATCGCTAAAATTTTCGATTTAAATAGGCGTCAGGTCCAAAAAAAATCCGCCTCTTGGGGGGGAATTAAAAAAATTTTGGAAACGTAATCACACATGAACTAAATTTGGATGATGATGATGATGCAGTTGAGACAGGCAGAAATAAAAATATAGGTCATCACAGCCAGCCTCCGTGTCTCTCTCCTCTATGAACTGAGTTGGAAGCGTAATTGGCCCGTGACGCAGCAGTCAGAGACACGCGCGCCATATTGTTGTTTACACAACATGGCGGCTCGGCAATCGGCGGCGGTCATCACAGTAGTTTCCTTTGACCCGTCTCCAAACACGTGTTGCGAGTAAGTGAGCTCCCCAGGCAACTCTGCTGTTAAATTAAGGGAAAACACTACGCAACTCACACACACAGACACAGAGTCACCCCCCTAACCACCCCCAACCCACCCCCTGCGAGTACACTGTTGATAATTCATACGCAAACTGGCGACGCCATAAACTCTCACTGCGAACGCGGACAAATACCTATGAAAGATTTCCCGCCCAATCCATTAGTGGTAATTATTGAAAATCAACGGACATGACAAGGGGGAGTCTCTGTACATTACAAAACAAAAAAACAATAAAATAAAACCCCCCTTACTAACCCTCTTTCTCTTCAAAATTTCCTCGTTCAAGAAGACACTTTATTACAAACGATTTTTTTTTGGGTTAACAGGCTACATGAGGGTGAGAGATCCTGAAACAGGCAACTTCCCCTTTAATAGCATAGGAAGGGAATTGAAAAGGAGTGGGGATGCAGTGGAAGGTAGAGCAAGGTAGCCTAGCAAGGGTTAACTAGTGAGGCCCCCGGGCTATGGTTTAAGGATCCTACCCACGTGGTGTTTCACCTAAAGAGATGCAGAGAAAACCCTAGAAAACCTGCATAAGGTAGGTCGGGGGGCATTGGGTGGTACTATTCTCACGCCCTTCCCTGTGAATGACGGGGGGAGACGAGTTTGCTGTGGGGTCGCAGCAGCAGCATTCCCTTCTCCGTGTCTCCACCAAGTTTCAGGAGGGCAGTTGGCCCCTGACTGATCCAATGGGATCAGCGGACAGCTGTTGCCATATGCACCCCCAAGGTCTTTGACCCCAGTACATATACCTCCTAAAATAGGTGAAGGTGTCTCGGCATATGAGAACTTTGAAAAAAAAAATACCCAGAGAGAGAGTGCAAGAGGCATCCCCGACATGATCAGGTAAGCCCCGCAGTCACTCTGGGCTAGAAGCAATGCCTGCGAGAAAACTACCGCAGCGCCCTATCCCGGTCCTTTACAAACAAAATTACTATTGGGACATTTTAATTTACAAACCACCTGCAAGAGGGGGGATAATTAATTAAATAGAAGGTAATAAAAAACCTCAGGAATTTATTTACACAAGAGGAGAATTTAAAAGGGAATTATTTTTTTAAGGAAATATATACAAGGATATTAATTTGTTCGGTGAAGCAATCTGATCTCTTTACCTCAGATTTAATACCTGGGCGAACTCCCCCCTCCCCCTTAAACGATCTGGATTGGAAGTTTGGCTGCGTACCCTTTTCCAGCTTCTACACTTGTCTTTTGTACAGATATTTTGAAAATTTGTTTTTTCCGAGATTTGGCAGTTTTGAAACTGTTCCTTGCGTGACGTACTTGAATATACTTCAGCTTTTTTTAACACTTATATGAAGGGTTGGAAAATTTTTATCAATAGTTTGGCAGCTTACCCTTTTCCAGCTCAGGAATTTATTTACTCAAGAGGAGAATTTAAAAGCGAATACGTTTTTAAGGAAATGTATACAAGGATATTAATTTGTTCGGTGAAACAATCTGATCTCTTTACCTCAGATTTAATACCTGGGCGATCCTCCTCCCTTAAACGATCTGTATTGGAAGTTTGGCAGCTTACCCTTTTCCAGCTCAGGAATTTATTTACTCAAGAGGAGGATTTAAAAGGGAATACATTTCCTCTTTTGTTCTTACCCCCCACACACACACTTCCCTCTAATGCTAATTTTACAAGGCCCTCGTGTCTTAAAACGTGGCCTATTAATCTATCGCTTCTCTTAGTCAACGTCCTCCATATTGTTCACACTTCCCCCCCTCCATAATCTGTTTAGAATTCCCTCGTTTGCAATTCTATCCACCCACTCGTCTCATTCTCCTATAGCAGCACCGCATTTCAAAGGCTTCTTTTCCTTTCCCCAACTCCCTATCGTCCACTTTTCGCACTTGATTCAACAACGCCAATATTTTTACCAACGATTTCCTAATATTCACCCGTCAATTAATCACGTCTATCCTGTGCTATCCAATTACTTATGCCTACTATATTTCTACAATCCCTATTTGTTACGCCGCTTGCCAAGTAGCAGAATTCCCTTAAGGTCCGTCTAAAAAACATCCATCCATTCCTAATTTAACAGCCTTTGTTATTCCTCTTTTTTTTCCATACATAACTCCATTACCTTGGGTTTTTCCCCTCTATTAATCCTAATATTGAACTCTTTCTCTTAAGCATTGCTTTGCTAATTTTTCGGTAAAAATGTAATTCTAAAATTCCGTATTATTCAATTATTTATTCCCATTATTTTATTGATATCAGATTAAATCCAGTTCTTAGTTTTAATACTTGTTGTTTTTTTCGTTAAGAATTCAAATTATTATTTGTTAAATTTTCTCTTTACGGAATGTTTCGACTGGAGCCGGTTTTCCCGTGTGTGTGAGATTTTGACAGCAGCTCCCTCGCCGGTCCAGGCTAATTCGGTTTGCGCACAGCCTACCAATTACGCGTCTTCAAAGCGTCAAGGGGTGACTCGTGAATAAGTAATATTCGCCTGCCTAATTTAGTGGCTACGATCTCAAGGCCCGCCGGTCAAGATGTGGGGTGGTGGCTTTTCTTTTTTCCAACAACAGCCGTAACTGAGTTTAAGTGGAAAATAAGGCGAGAAAAGGGGGAAGGGGGGTTCACAAAAATCTCGATCGGAAACGAAACAAGGTATATGAGTGGGAATTGGGGGAAAACTCTATATAAATTAACGATACAAGACTCGACCGTAACGTCAATATTTCCCCCCAAAGAAACACTCCATAGGCACCCAAATCAAAAAAAAAATTAAAATCACCCTCAGTCAACCGAAAACTCCACAATCCAACTACTGCAAACGCTTCCCAGGTCTAAAAAAAAGAAACCTTCCAATTGACGTCATCCAAATAATTAGGCACATCCTAACCCGTCTTACCGTCATTCCTTCCCGCACGCTGACCACATCACCATATATTCCCATAACAGTGGAAATGAGTCATATGAAAAAGGAAATAACACCCAAGGAAACTGCCGAATTTATGGAGTGGAAACCGGTGTGTAACGCGAGTCGCTGGGTTTACATTATTATCACCCTCTAATATGCAATTTGACTACTAAATAATTCATCCCTTAAGCGCGGGCGAGAATTTTTATTCTTTACAGAGTACCGAATTTTCGATGACGGTTTAATCGTGTATTGCCAAAATAATTAAATAATGTACCGCGGTAATATAAATAAATAACCAGGGCAACGTTGAGTCCGAACCCAGTACAGACCTTACAACCCCCCCCAAAAATTTTTAAAAAAATAATTATTTGCTGCTACAACAAGGTCGAGTAATTCTTTCTTTTCTGAGAAAAGTCTCATTAACCCTAGATTTTCACCCTAAATTATTAAAAAAAATATTAAAATTTGAATGACAAGTTTTACTTTCCGTTAACATTTTCTCCTTTCACTGTAGTTCTTTGTCCGACTCAAACACTTTAATAAAATAATTTACAGGTATATTTTTCCATACCGTTTCCACCCTAAATTACCTCCCCTCAGCTTGTTTCGTGGGGCGTAAAATTTTTAGGGTCTTATGTATTCTGCTATATATGTATTTTTTTTAAAAATTCCCCCTACTCTACAGTTCAGAATATTTTATCACGTGATAAGTGTAAAGAGTATGATGATATAGGAGTATAATAACGTTACAGGGGAAAACCTTAAAAATATCCAAATATACGAGATTTTAGGAAATGGATTATTATTATTTGATCTCATTACAATTGAGGGTTTCAAATTTCCCGTTGTATATTTGCGCGTATGAATTTTCCTAGCTCCATTCGAAACCTGGCTATCACATTTCTGACTCGCGTTTCGTTTCATTGGCCGCGTAATTAACCTCAGTGAATTATCCAGTATTAGATTGCCCGACGATGTTCATTCACTCTTGAGGGCTGATGTTGCTGTTGTTGTATGGACACTTGTTTGTTGTTTCGTTACGGTCCATATTGACAGGGAATGGGGTTGTGGGGTGGTTCATGTGTGTTCCTGTTCCTCCATCTAGTCACATGTTGAAGTCAAAATGCTGACACACACACACACACACCGGATATACACACAACAACAACAGCGGAATTAGATCACTTGGAAGAAAATAAGATTGCAAGATGAAGAAGAAAAAGAAAAAAGAAAAACGAGACAGGACGAAGGTAGGTAGGTAGCTGCTTACACTTGTCTAGTTGAGCTTCCGACTGAGCATGGTGGCAGCAGCTTGGGATCCTTTACAGACTGACTGACGTCAATGACCCTGGATAAAATTCAGTAACGCGCTGGGGGTGGGTTTTGTTTTTGACTATTGATACAAATGGCCAGTTCTTACATATTAATGTAACAAAAGCTAAAATTTAATAAAGTACGTAACGCAATTTTGAAAACTGCCAAATTTTAAGGGCAATTTTACAAAATATCTCATCGAAAAAACTAGTAAACAAAAAAAACATGAACAGTTCATGTTTGTTCCTGTTTCTTCATCTAGTCACATGTTGAAGTCAAAATGCTGACACACACACACACACCGGATAAACACAACAACAGCGGAATTAGATCACTTGGAAGAAAACTAGATTGCACAGCATCGAAAGTAAAAAAAAATGAGGAAGTACACATAAAAAAATCCACTCGGGTTTCCAAACCGGGTCGTAGAGACAATCGGTGACGTTTCAACGGCTCGCTCTGTAAGTCATCTTCAGAGCAAGCCATTGAAACGTCGCCGATAATCTCTTTGAACCCGGTTTGGAAACCCGAGAGGAATTTATATACAAAGAATGCCATTCACCGGGAAAGACATCGTATTTTTTTTAATAAAAAATAAAGAAAAAAAGAGAAATGAGGGAAATTGATAAAAGAGTTAAGACGTCACGCACTTGACAGCCAAGATATTGAAGAAGAAGCAAAAATAAAACGAGACAGGACGAAGGTAGGTAGCTGCTTACACTTGTCTAGTTGAGCTTCCGACACAACATGGTGGCAGCAGCTTGGGATCCTTTACAGACTGACTGACATCAATGACCCTGGATATAATTCAGTAACGCGCTGGGGGTGGGTTTTCTTTTTTGACTATTGATACAAATGGTCAGTCCTTACATATTAATGTAAGAAAAAGCTTAAATTTATCCAGGTACGTAACGCAACGAAAATTTTGCCAACTACCAAATTTTAAAGGTATATTTAGTAAATATTTCATTTTAAAAAAAATAGTTAACTAAAAAAAACATAATTTTTTGCATTGGGTTCACATGTGTGTGTCGAAAAGTGTTAACGTTATTAGCTACAGATGGTTGTTTTCTGATTCTCGTCATCGTCATCCTTGTAGCCTCCGCCTCCGTAGCAGCAGCCGCCGCCTCCCTGAGAAATTATACGCGGTCTGGACGGCAACAACCCTGATTGATTACAGCAGCGCGTAGCCTTTTCCACCCCCAACCCCTCACCCCCCTTTTCCACCCTCCTTTCAGAAACGTGCTAATATGGGTGCCATATATATATTTTAGATGCAGCTGTCGTCGTCGTCATCGTCATGATGGTGGAGTGTTTCCTAGTAACTCTCCGTGTATGAACTTCAAGAGGGCTGCTGAGAGAGGAGGGGAGGAAAGGGGGGATGGGTAAGGGGGGCGAGGCGCAGGGCGAAAAGTGGTTCGATTCGTCGGCGGATTCCTCGGAAAGTTGGCCAAGCTCTTTCGGCAGTTGGAGGACTCTCTGTAACACTCGAGGGAGGGTTTCACCCCCAGTCATCTACTACTAATAATAATAAGGGGAAAAACCCGACAGTGAGGACGAAAATTACGATGACGTCACTCTGAATTTACTCTAACACGCAAAACCTTTTTTTAAATAAAATTTGACACCTGAAATTAAAAATGTTAAAGATTTACCGAAATTTCGGCAAAAAAACTGAAGAAAAAATAAAGTCGATTGTCTAATTTTTTTTTCATAATAACAATATTAGAAATTATGTTTGATTCTTGGTTTATCGAATAACTACTGCTATTTCTTTTTAAAGATTTCCCCTTAAAGGACACGGGAACCGAAATTTAGGCCAAAATCTGAAGAAAAAATAAAGTCGATTTTCCTAATTTTGTTTTCCTCATAATAACACGCCTATAAATTCAGTGAACTGAAAAAAAGGAGCTGCCAAAAAAAACGAAGGAGGGTGTAGCAGGACAATTTTACTTAATATGTTCGAATCTTGTTTATCGAATAATTACTATTTTTTTTAAGATTTCCCCTTTAAGGGACACGGGAACCGAAAGTTAGGCCAAAATCTGAAGAAAAAATAAAGTAGATTTTCTCATTTTTGGCATAATAACAATATTAGAAAATATGTTTGACTCTTGGTTTATTGAATAATTCCTGCTATTTCTTTTTAAAGATTTCGGCTTTAATGGACACGGGAACCGAAATTTAGGCAAAAAAATAAAGGAAAAATAAAGTCGATTTTCCTAATATTTTTTTTCATAATAACACGCCTATAAATTCAGTGAACTGAAAAAAAATCCGCCAAAAAAAATCGAAGGAGGGTGTAGCATGTGCTGCAGGATAATTTTAAAAAATATGTTTCATTCTTGGTTTATCGAATAATTCCTGCTGTTTGTTTTTAAAGATTTCCCCTTTAAGGGACACGGGAACCGAAATTTAGGCCAAAATCTGAAGAAAAAATAAAGTCGATTTTCCTAATATTTTTTTTCATAATAACACGCCTATAAATTCAGTGAACTGAAAAAAAACTGAAGGAGGGTGTAGCATGTGCTGCAGGACAATATTAAGAAATAAGTTTGATTCTTACTTTATCGATTAATTCCCACTATTTTTTTTAAAGATTTCCCCTTAAAGGACACGGGAACCGAAATTTAGGCCAAAATCTGAAGAAAAAATACAGTCGATTTTCCTAATATTTTTTTTCATAATAACACGCCTATAAATTCAGTGAAATAAAAAAAAATCCGCCAAAAAAAACGAAGGAGGTTGTAGCATGTGCTGCAGGACAATATTAAAAAAATATGTTTCATTCTTCGTTTATGGAATAAAAAAAGGTGTTTTTCTCAGCTTCATGATTTCTCGTACCCAAACACCTTCTATGCGTCACAAATATTAAGATACTGTGTTCCTTATTTTTTGTACATAAGCAACACCATAAATATGCTGTCACTTACCCATAAAGACGTGTGTGTGAAAAGATTTCCGGACGTTTTAGCTAATATTAATTTCTCCACCATAATTAACCCATAAAGACGTGTGTCTGAGAAGATTTCCGAACTTTTTTTCTAATCTCAATTTCTCCACCATAATTAACCCATAAAGACGTATGTGAATGAGTGCAGATTTCCGGACGTTTTAACTAATCCCAATTTCTCCGCCATAAATATGCTTTCATTTACCCATAAAGACGTGTGTGTGTGTGTGGAAAGTTTTCCGGCCGTTTTAAGCTGATCTCAATTTCTCCGCCATAAAACATTTTCCAGATTCGTTTCGGCGAAACCGGACAAGCTTCACGAGTCCAGCCACCAAAAAAAAGGGGAAAGATAATAATAGTAACCCAGTAAACCCCACTAACGCGGAGTAAGTGAAATTTCAGCTTATTAGGCCATCGGAATGCAATCGCGTGTTTGCGCCTCCCTCCACCATGGGCGCTGCTGCTGCTGCTGCTTCATTGTGATGCAAAAACTCGTTACATTGCCAAACAACGAGGTCCTGAAATGTTCGGGGCACAGCTTTACCCCCTCCTGTACAATATGAAATACAATGAAAACTCAATTTCATTGCTAACGGCCGGCGAGGACTATTAAAAATTTCATGGAACACGGAAGTCAATTTGAATGGCTTCTGCTCATGCATTCCAGAGAGAGAGAGAGAGAGAGAGAGACAGAGAGAGAGAGAAGAGTCGCGGGGACATTGCTTTTAATTATGAAGTTGACCGTCGCGGCCGCCGCCCTCCCGCCCCCGGCCCCAGCCACCCCCGCGTCATCCTACGGTGGCGGCGGCGGCAAAGGACCCAACCCCCAAAGGTACAGTAACAAAAGGGGGGAAGCAACTCAAGTGGCGGAGGTTGAAAGTTGCTCCACTAGGACCTTAATGAAGCGCTGAATTTCGGCGAGGAGAAAAGGCTAGCTGAGTGACGTCATAAAACGTTTATCAAACTCGGACAAAGCTTTTTGGTTTCGTCTATGATAGGCGCTGCGGCAGGAGTTTTCTCTCTGGCAGGCGCTGCTTCACCCCAGAGTGACTTCAGGGGCTCACCTGATTATCTCTCTCTCTCCCTCTCCTCCTCCCTCGCCCTCCCCCTCTCTCTGTCTCTGTAACTGTAACTGTCACTGTAACTGTCACTGTAACTGTCACTGCAACTGTAACTGTCACTGCAACTGTAACTGTCACTGCAACTGTAACTGTCACTGCAACTGTAACTGTCACTGCAACTGTAACTGTAACTGTCACTGTAACTGTCACTGTAACTGTCACTGTAACTGTCACTGTAACTGTCACTGTAACTGTCACTGTAACTGTAACTGTAACTGTCACTGTAACTGTCACTGTAACTGTCACTGTCACTGTAACTGTCACTGTAACTGTCACTGTAACTGTCACTGTAACTGTAACTGTCACTGTAACTGTAACTGTCACTGTAACTGTCACTGTAACTGTCACTGTAACTGTCACTGTAACTGTCACTGTAACTGTCACTGTAACTGTCACTGTAACTGTCACTGTAACTGTCACTGTCACTGTAACTGTCACTGTAACTGTCACTGTAACTGTCACTGTAACTGTCACTGTAACTGTCACTGTAACTGCCACTGTAACTGTCACTGTAACTGGGTTTTGATGGGTTTTGTACTATGAAAGAAAGACAGAAAGAAAGAAAGAAAGAAAGAAAGAAAGAAAGAAAGAAAGAAAGAAAGAAAGAAAGAAAGAAAGAAAGAAAGAAAGAAAGAAAGAAAGAAAGAAAGAAAGAAAGACAACAGGAAAGCAAGAAAGAAAGAAAGGAAAAAGACAGAAATAAATAAATAAATAAAGTAAGACGGAAAGAAAGGAAGAAAGAAAGATATAAAGGAAGACGTAAGAAAGAAAGAGAAAACAGGAAAGCAAGAAAGACAGAAAGAAATAAAGAAAGTAGGACGGTAAGAAAGACAGAAAAAAAACAGAAAGAAAATAGGAAAGCAAGGAAGACAGAAAGCAAGAAAGATATAAATAAATAAAGATATTTTATGGGATATTACGCTTTAAACGAGTGCGTAACTGAAACTACGAAATAAAAATAATTTCTTTATAAAGAAAACCTTTGGAAAAACGATCCTCGATCCACCCGACCGGACGAAATTTCCATTGGTACCAACAAAAGCGACATTAACATCCGATCTCCTCTATTTGTAAACGGTTTATTTAACAAATTTTATTTTTGAAAAAAATTTAATTTCGCGTGATTGGTCAAAATTTTCCCGGTTGATTACTTTTCCCCACTGTTGTTTGATGATCCGATGTTGTCGAATGTGATAACCTAAGTGATTATATCAATTTGTGTTTCCGCCGCCATTGTTTGCCGTCCATTATGGTAATTATTCGCCTACTGTTATGTGCGGGATTAGACAACCACACCGTATTACTACTGTGCAACATAATGCCGCTGCTGCTGCTGGTGACGTCAGCAACCTCCTTGTGCTTGTTGTCATCATCATCATTTTGTCAACAACAACTAGAAGAAGAAGGGAAGGTGGGGGGAAAAATATTATCAGATTGGGCTGATTGAGAAACACAGGACAACAACACGGCAATGTATTTAGGGAAATTAATACCTTAACGTAAAAGGGGATAATAATAACTCGGAAAAATTTTACGATTGGAGGAAAATAACAAATAAAATTATTTCCCATTAAAAAAATCTATAAAATAATTATTAACAACACTCGGGACGAGAAACGCTAAATATTATGTTCCAACAAGGAGGTACATGTACTGGGGTCAAAGACCTCGGGCAACTGCCTCCTGAAACTGGGTGGAGACACTGAGAAAGGAATGCTGCGACCCCCGCACAGCAGCAGAAAACTCGTCTCCCCTGTCATTCACAGAGGGAAAGGGCGTGAGAATATTACCCAATGTCCGACCTACCTGATGCAGGATTTCTAGGGGGGGTTTTCCCCTGCGTCTATATCTTTAGGTGAAACACCACGTGGGTAGGATCCTTAAACCATAGCCCGGGGACCCTAGTCAACCCTTGGCTACCTTGCTCTACCTTCCACATCATTCCCCTCCTTTTCAATTCCCTTCCTATGCTATTAAAGGGGAGTTGCCTGTTTAAGGATCACCCTCATGTAGCCTGTTAACACCCACCACCCCCCCAAAAACCCGGGTAGGATCCTTAAACCATAGCCCAGGGGGGTCCCAAAGTCAACCCTTGGCCACCTTGCTCTACCTTCCACATCATTCCCCTACTTTTCAATTCCCTTCTTATTTCCCTGTTTTGGAATCACCCTCATGTAGCCTGTTAACCTTTCCCAAAAAAAACTAATTTTCCAAAAAAAAATTATTACAGCTAATTAATAAGTTTTATACGTTGGAATAAAATTTAAAGGAAACTAAATAAATCTCAAGGGGAAAAAATGCACGAGTAATTAAGTTTCTCAACGAAAGGATTTTTTGAAAAATTATTTCACCTATAAAACAAAAAGAGAAAATTTACGAAATAGAAAGAAAACCAGGAGATTTTTAAGTAAACACATAGGGAAAGGAGAAGACTGACGCAGGACAACTAGTTTAGCATTTGCAAAATATTAGCAAAAAATAGTGTACGAGAGGACAGAACGACAAATAGAAAGCGATTTAGGGTCGAGATCACATTTGGTTTAGGGAAGAATTTAGGGACAAGCGAAACAATATTAATTCACGGTCTAATTTTAGAAAGAAGAAAAGAAAACCGGATTTAGGAGAAGATCACTTTGTTTAGAAATTAGGAAACGAAACAATTAACTCTGGTCTATTTTAGAAGAAGAAAAACGATTAGAGAAGATCACCTTTGTTAGAAGAATTTAGGGACAAGCGAAACAATATTAATTCACGGTCTAATTTTAGAAAGAAGAAAAGAAAACCGGATTTAGGAGAAGATCACCTTTTGTTTAAGGAAGAATTTAGGGACAAACGAAACAATATTAACTCTGGGTCTAATTTTAGAAAGAAGAAAAAAACCGGATTAAGGAGAAGATCACCTTTGGTTTAAGGAAGAATTTAGGGACAAACGAAACAATATTAACTCTGGGTCTAATTTTAGAAAGAAGAGAAAAAACCGAATTTAGGAGAAGATCACCTTTTGTTTAAGGAAGAATTTAGGGACAAACGAAACAATATTAACTCTGGGTCTAATTTTAGAAAGAAGAAAATAATACCGGATTTAGGAGAAGAACACCTTTTGTTTAAGGAAGAATTTAGCGACAAGCGAAACAATATTAACTCTCGGTATAATTTTAGACAGAAAAAAAAACTGGGATAGAGCAAAAAAAATTTCTCATGCCTACATTCAATGAATTAGGAGAATTAAAAAAAGGAAAGTCGTCTGAAAACGTGAGATGAAACACTCCATTAATAAAATTTGAAGGTGACAAGAATAAAAGATCGGAAAAAGCAGACAGTGAGCAATTATAAGAATTGAAAGGGCAGGGAAAAGAAAGAAGAAATAAATAAATAAAGGGGTAAGTAAAATCAGAATAATAATCACAACAGTCTCATTTAAAAAAAATGTCTCTACAATGTTTATAACATTTAAAGAAGCTTTCGACCATTTTGTCATAATCATGTTTACATGAAAGCAATCATACAATAGCAACAGAAATATATATACAGAAACATATAATTTTTCTCATGTATGCACATATGTATATGTTAATAAATTAGCATCGCTTACCTTGATTTTAATTTATCAGCAACAAACACACACACACACAACGCGCCACGTCATCAACACAGTTAAATAAATCTTCACACGTTACTGAAGAGTGACTTGTTGTTTAAAGCCAGGCAGGATTGCCAACCTTCTCGATACGTCGATATCGATATATACCACATATTGACATTTTAAAATAAATCACTGAATGTCTCATACTAATATTTAGTAAATTTATGTCCCAGTAAAATTAATATACTACCGCGTTTTTTTTATAAAGGAGCCTTAATTTCTCTTCTTCACCTCGTAATTTCTCTTAAGACTAATTGGCTTCAGCTATTATGACGTCAATATCTATATTATTCTAATATAAAATGTCTTCATATCTAAACATCTTGTCTGTTGTTTTGTTTTTTGTTGTATTTGCCGAACGGACTGTGTTTGTCTTTGATTTAGGATTTAAATTTGCTTGGTGGTCTTTGGGTTCGTTGTTGTGAACACTTATTGCAGTGTAAGGAGTAAGGTAAGGATGCAAGTCTGTCGCCCATGTTCTTTAAATCATATATATATATATATATATATATATATAACAGTCGACGAAGAAAGTTAAAACGGAATGTGGAAAAAATGATTCATGCTGAAAGAAGAAGAAAAAAAATCCTAACTCTGAAGAAACTTAACAAAGGAATATGAAAAAAAAATGTATTCATGCTCCAAAGAGAAGAAATAAAAACCTTACGCTAAAGGAACTTAAAAGCGGAATATGGAAAAAAGGATTCATGCTGCAATGAGAAGAAATAAAAACCTTACGCTGAAGAAGCTTAACAAAGGAATATGGAAAAAAAGGATTCATGCTGCAAGAAGAAGAAATACAAAATCCTTACGCTGAATAACTTAAAAACGAAATATGGAAAAAAGGATTCATACAGCAAGGAGAAGAAATAAAAACCTTATGCTGAAGAAACAGAAAAACAGGAATATGGAAAAGGATTCATACTGCAAGGAGAAGAAAATAGAAACCTTACGCTGAAGAAACTGAAAAACGGAATATGGAAAAACGGATATATGCTGCAAGGAGAAGAAATAAAAAACCTTATGCTGATTAAACTTAAAAACGGAATAGGGAAAATGATTCATACTGCGAGGAGAAGAAATACAAACCTTACGCTGAAACAATTTAAAAACGGAATATGGAGAAGAATTAATGCTGCAAGGAGAAGAAATAAAATCCTTATAGTAGATAAACTGAAAAACGGAATATGGAAAAGGATTCATACTGAAAGGTGAAGAAATAAAAACCTTACGCTGAAGAAACGTAAAAACAGAATATGGAAAAAAGGATTCATGCTGCAAGGTGAAGAAATAAAAAATCCTTACTCTAAAGAAACTTAAAAACAAAATATGGAAAAGGATTCATACTGTAAGGAGAAGAAATAAATAATCTTTATGCTGAAGAAATTTAAAAACGGAAAATGGAAAAGGATTCATAGTGCAAGGAGAAGAAATAAAAACCATACGCTGAAGAAACATAAAAACGGAATATGGAAAAGGATTCATACAGCAAGGAGAAGAAATAAAATCCTTACGCGGAAGAAACTTAAAAACGAAATATGGAAAAACGGATTCATGCTGAAAGGAGAAGAAATAAAAAATCCTTACTCTCAAGAAACTTAAAAACAAAATATGGAAAAAAGGATTCATGGAAAAAGGATAGCAACAGGCAAGGGAGAGGAATATAACTGTTAATATTATGAAAACGTTGCAAAAGTGTTCGTATTGAGCGAGTGGCGATATATATGTTTTTCAAAACGTGAACGATAGGAGTTGTGGAAAAGGAAAAGAATTAAAACCATTTGAAAAATGTAGTGCTGTAGGAGAGTGAGACGAGGTGGACAGAATCACAAACGAGAAATTTCTAAACTGAACAGGGGAAGAGCGAACAATATGGAGGAGGATATTAAGTAAGAGGAGGGATATGAATTTTAGGAAATCATTACTAAGAAAAAAAAGTGGCGTTATGTAGTTGCGGAAAAAAACGTGGACGATGGGAGTTGCGGAAAAAAAACATCCGAAATGTGTTGCTGTAAGGGAATGAGGTGGGTAGATAGGGAGGTGGTGGGGGGTAAGTTACCCGGGAAGCTCAAAGCCGAATAGTTGGGAAGAGAGAATAATTTTAGAAGATTTTTAAGGGAAAAGTTAATAGGTTTTTAGGCAACAGGGTCTTGTAAATTTAGAGTTAGAGGGAAGTTAAAGAACTGAAGAGGTAGGTCAGGGATGGAATACGACGAGAACATTGGAGACGATGTGGAGGTAGAGTTTTAAAAGGGCAATTAATTGGATAAGCCGAAGGAAACAGTCAGGTACAAGATAAGGAGGGAGGAGGAAGGTGTTGTCCAAAGCCGTGGCCGCCGCCGCCGCCTAATTACAAAGTATTACACTTAATATCTGATTAATATTTTTATTGTAATAATCGTCTTAGAGAGGGAGGGGGAGAGAGAGGAGGGGAGGAGAAGAGAGAGGGAGGGGGAGGGGAGTGGAGGAGAAGTAGGGGGAAAGAGGAAGGGAGGAGAGGTAGGGATAAAGTTGTCGTGATACCCGAAACGTGGACGATGGGAGTTGCGGAAAAAAAACATCCTAAATGTGTCGCTGTAGGGGAATGAGACGGGTGGATAGGGAGGAGGGGTGGGGGGTGGTAAATTACCCGGGAAGCTTTAAGGAGAATAGGTGGGAAGAGAGAATAATTTTAGAGGATTTTGAAAAGGATAGGTCAATAGATTTTGAGGCAACAGGGTCTTGTAAGTTTAAAATTAGAGGGAAGTTTGTTGGGATAAAGAACTGAAGAGGGAGGTCAGGGATGGAATACGATTAGAGCATTGGAGAGGATGTGGAGGTACAGTCAATAGGTTTTTGAGGCAACAGGGTCTTGTAAATTTAGAATTATAGTAAAGTTTGTTTGGGGTAAGGAACTGAAGAGGGAGGCCAGGGATGGAATACGATTAGAACATTAGAGAGGATGTGGAGGTAGAGTCAATAGGTTTTTGAGGCAACAGGGTCTTGTAAATTTAGAATTATAGTAAAGTTTGTTTGGGGTAAGGAACTGAAGAGGGAGGCCAGGGATGGAATACGATTAGAACATTAGAGAGGATGTGGAGGTAGAGTCAATAGGTTTTTGAGGCAACAGGGTCTTGTAAGTTTAAAATTAGAGGGAAGTTTGTTGGGATAAAGAACTGAAGAGGGAGATCAGGGATGGAATACGATTAGAACATTAGAGAGGATGTGGAGGTAGAGTCAATAGGTTTTTGAGGCAACAGGGTCTTGTAAATTTAGAATTATAGTAAAGTTTGTTTGAGGTAAGGAACTGAAGAGGGAGGTCAGGGATGGAATACGACGACGAGAACATTGGAGAGGATGTGGAGGTAGAGTTTTAAAAGGGCAATTAATTGGATAAGCCGAAGGAAACAGTCAGGTACAAGATAAGGAGGGGGCGAATGTCGTGGCCGCCTCCGCCGCCGCCCAATTACAAAGTATTACACGTAATATCTGATTCGTTGTTGTTGTTATTATAATAATCCTCTTATAGAGAGGGAGAGAGAGAGAGAGGGAGAGAGAGAGAAGGAGTAAGAGTTGTCGTGATCCCCGAGTTGAAGATTGTCCGACGAGATTTGTCGTATCGTGCATCCGGGGGCCTGGGCTAAGTGAAATTAGCATGGGTGTGGCGTGCGAGTGTGTGTTTAAGCCCACTGCCAAGCTTTAATTGGATTTGGACACGTAACACGACCAGCGTCCTAACTACACACACACACACATACACATATATATATATATTTTTTATAATAGCCGGACGGCTTGCCAGCTTTTCGACAGCGGTGTTTTCCCCCCCTCACACCTACGCCTTTCCCCTTCCCGTGGCAAATTTTGGACCGAACCTACCTCAGGGGAAGAAAAAAAACTCTGATAACTGACCCCCCATAAAAAATCCATTAACCTTACACGGCTAAAACGCTAAGGACCACGCGCCTTGACTGCTCAATAAAATTAGTTCATGATTTTACCAAACCATTAAGAACCACTTAAGCCAAGCAGCGCAAAACTTAGATGGAAAAAAAGAGTATAATGGTACAATTTCTTCAAGGATTTACTAAAATATTAAATGATTGATTTTTTCCATTGAGGTGATAACGATAACGATTTTGACGAGCATCGGGAAAAAAAATCTCTCTCGAGAAAAAAAAAGGGAGGCAAGGCAGGCAGTCAAGCTGCAATTAGAATTGTACAAAGCAGATTTAGAAAGAAAGAAAGAAAGAAAGAAAGAAAGAAAGAAAGAAAGAAAGAAAGAAAGAAAGAAAGAAAGAAAGAAAGAAAGAAAGAAAGAAAGAAAGAAAGAAAGAAAGAAAGAAAGAAAGAAAGAAAGAAAGAAAGAAAGAAAGAAAGAAAGAAAGAAAGAAAGAAAGAAAGAAAGAAAGCAAGAAAGAAAGAAAGAAAGAAAGAAAGAAAGAAAGAAAGAAAGAAAGAAAGAAAGAAAGAAAGAAAGAAAGAAAGAAAGAAAAACAGTATTCGATATAATGTGAACTGGAACACACTATTAAAGCGCTGGAATAAAATATCGAGGAAGGGAAGACTATACGTAACCCTCTGCAGAAGACAGGCAGCAGTAATTAGAATGGAAGACCAATAAAAGAATGTCGTAATCAAGGAAGGAAGGAGGGAGGGAGGACAAGGATGCAGCAGCAGTCTGTCGCCCCATGGCGGTTTAACTTATAAATAGAACAGGAGATGAATAAAGTTAAAACTGTATACCGAAAAAAAAACAGGGAGTCATACAGCAAGGAGGAAAAAAAAGTTGAAAAACGATGTTTTGCTTATACATACATATATAACAGGGGATGAAAAATGTTAGAAAGGAATTAGGAAAAGGATTCATACTGCAAGGGGTAAAGAAAAAAATATCTTTACGCTGAAGAAACTGAAAAACGGAATATGGAAAAATTGGATTCATGCTTCAAAGGACAAGAAGAAATAAAAACCTAACGCTGAAGAAACTGAAAAACGGAATATGGAAAAACGGATTCATGCTGCAAGTAGAATAAATAAAAACCTTACGCTGTCGGTTTAACTTGCATATAGAACAGGAGATGAATAAAGTTAAAAGTAAATACGCAAAATACAGGGAGTCATACTGCAAGGAGAAAATAAAAGTGGAAAACGTTGTTTTACTTATACATATATATAACAGGGGATGAAAAATGTTAGAACGGAATATGGAGAAAAGGAATCATACTGCAAGGGGAAGAAAAAAATATCTTTTCGCTGAAGAAACTGAAAAACGGAATATGGAAAAAAGGATTCATACTGCAAGCAGAAGAAAAAAAAACCGTTACGCTGAAGAAACTTAAAACGGAATTGTTTCACCGGAGGAAGGAACAACGACGACGCGGCGGTGGAGCTGCTGAGAGTCACGGGGAGACTAGAGCATGAACAGGCAAGTGGACCAATGGGAGAGACGCAGTCAACAACATCGTCTAGCCAATCACAGGCGGTCTTCTGTGACTTGCACAGACTTGCCTCAGACACTATATATATATATTAATGCTTACACTTACCAAATTTTTAACACTTCAGTCTGATTATGATGATGGCACAAGAGCAAGCCACCCGAAACGTCACTGTTACAATCTTTGACCCGGTTGAAAACCCGAGGAGAGGAATTTATACATTCCTGTAATTTATTGTACGCAATTGCAGCAGCAGCAGCCACCACCATATATATATATATATAATTAATGGGGAAAGGACAGACAGATAGAAAGAATGTGACTTACCTGAGTGGTTCATAGATGGCAGACACCTTGTGAGGTTAGGAGAAGATTCTCAAATTTTCGGAGGCACCTTCCCCCCTCTCCTTCATCATAAAGTTAGGAGGAAGACATTTCCAGTGATCAGCAAGGCTAGCCTCCGAAAATTCAAGTACTCTAAACCTCACTCACAAGGTGGTGTCTGTCATCTACGAACCTCTCAGATAAGTCACCTTCTTTCTATCTCTCTCTCTGTCCTTTTCCCTATTAATTGTTTTAATTAACATGACAATGTCATTTCCTGACTCATATATATTTTTTTTCTATTTCGTGGTGTATTTCTCCTCCTCTCCTTCCACTCCATTCACTGCTTTCTGTGTTTGTGTGTGTGTGTCAGCGTCAATGTTTACCCCCCCGGGGTTTTATTTGGGAGGGGGGGTGGCTGTTAATGGAACTATCCCTGATTGTCGAAACTTGTAATCCCATGAACCACCCCCCACGCGGCTTGGGGCGACACAGTCGTTCCTTCATTCCTTCTTTCCTTTCTTCTCTTCCCTCCCCCACTTCTGTCTTCAAATGTCCCTGCCGGGCAATGAACGAATTTCAATTATTCACCCCCCACCCTCCCTCCCTCCCTCCTTTCCACTTGTTCCTATTTCCCCCACACACACACATACATGCATATACACTCAGATACACGAAGGAAAAAAATACTAGTCTTCATTTGCCTCCAACACTTTTTCCCCTCCTCCCTCCCGGCGCATGAGTAATTTTTTTTCTTCTCCCTCCCCCTTCCTCCCTCTCCCCCTTCTCCTACCCCGCCACTCTCTTACGACGGCTTTTATTTTTTACCCTGATGGAGGCGGCGGGCGGCGGTCCCTTACACGCTCTTACTCCATCCACCTCACGTATTGCCAGATAAAACGGGCAATTACCCGGAGCAGGTCTAATTCTGCATATCAGTGAAACGACCGCCGCTTACTGTAACGAGGTTTGGTCCGGCTTAAGGCGCCTCGGAAAACCACGGAGGACTGCTTAAGCGACACCGCCGTAAATCTACAACCAACCCAACCCCTTCCCCGGTGGCCATTAAATAAATATCTACAGGCGAATAAAGATGCCTTACAACCTGTTCTGTTCGGAAAGTGGAATAGATAAAAAAGAAGAAATAAATAACACAGAAAAAAGAATAGTCGTAAAAAAACAATAATAAAAATTAACTGCAATGACCTGAACAATTTTAAATCATGAGATAAATAAATTTATTATATAAATGTTTCCTTCTGCTAGAAAATTGTTCTAAAGTAAGGAACGAACCGTCGTGCTATTTTTATACATCCTAATTTTGTTTCTTTCCTCAAAAAATATTACTGAGTTTTTATTTAATGTATACATAATTTTGCTTCTATTAATTTAATACCATAATCATTTTTTTTAGAATTAGAATTAAAATAAATTGTGAGAAAACAGTCTGGATGTCGGTAAATGTTAAGGATCTCACGAGGAATATATATAGATGTGACAAAATAAATGGTAGGAAATATAAAAACAAATAATGGAAAATAAAATGAATACAGTTCAATAAGAGGATTAATACAAAGGTAATGGAGTGTAGTTTAGGGGGAACAGCAGAATAAAAAAAGGCTGTTAGATTGGGAAGGGATATTTTGAAGGAAGTTAGGGAATTCTGCTGCTTAGAGCATATATATATATATATATAGAACAAGTCATGGAGAAAGAATAAAAACCCTAAGGTATGCAGATTTTAGTGTAGTATTTATGGGAGTCAGAATAAGATTTGGTTATTATAGTAAATTCCATGAACGTAAACCTTGAGGAAGATAAGGAATTCTGCTGCTTAGGGCATATATATAGAACAGGTGATGGAGAAAGAAATTAAAACCCTAAGGTTTGCAGATTTTATTGTAGTATTAAGGAGGAGTCAGAAGAAGATTTGGATACTATAGTAAATACCATGAACTTGAACCTTTAGGAAGAATACAGCATACGGAATAATGGAAACAAAGCTGATGGACTGCAGTATATAAAACAGTGGATTAACAAAGGCTGTTACATTGGGAAGGGAGGTTTTCATGGAAGTTAAGGAATTTTGATACTAAAGAAGGACATCACAAGGGAAGGAAAACTTTCTCCTCCAAAATAAAGAAGAGGAAAATACTAAGGGGTATTATAAGGAGTCGAAAGGATGGAATACGCTAAGCCGGTTAGGTCACAATAAAAACACTAAGATCATTACATATGTATATTCATGAAGAATGGGGAAAAATGTCGGAGGATGGAGTCCAAGGATGGAATACGCTAAGCCGGTCAGGTCACAATAAAAACACTAACATCATTACACAAAAAAAATATATATATTCATGAAGAATGGGGAAAAAGTCGGAGGAAGGAGTTTAAAGGATGGAATACGCTAAGCCGGTCAGTTCACAATAAAAACACTAACATCATTACAAAAATAATATATATATATACACGAAGAATGGGGAAAAAAGTCGGAGGAAGGAGTCCAAGGATGGAATAGGATAAGCAGGTCAGATCACAATAAAAAAACTAACATCATTACAAACAAAAAATATATATATTCATGAAGAATGGGGAAAAAAGTCGGAGGAAGGAGTCCAAGGATGGAATACGATAAGCATGTCAGGACACAACAACAAAACCAACATCATTACTATGTATAGATATATATATATTAAGTGTAAGCATTTTTATATAGTATCCAGAGGCAAGTCTGTTGCAAGTCACAGAAGATCGCCTGTGATTGGCTAGATGATGTTGTTGATGACGCGGGAGTCTTTCTCATTGGTCCACTTGCCTGTTCATTCTCTAGTCTCCCGTTGGTTCTAGGGGGGTGTGGGGAGGTGTTTTCCCGGTGACTACGTTCTGTCAGTGAAATATCCTCAAATATAAAATTTCATTTAGTTTGTAGTCGCGCAAGGAAGAAGTTCATAAAACGTTCCTCTCGAGGGGGGGGGGAGAGGGGTTAAGAGGAGGGGGGTTAGGAGGAGGTGAAATTGGACCCGGTTATGGTTGCTGCTATTAATAAGAAGATCCTCCTTGTGTGTGTGTGTGTGTATAGGGAAGGCCGAATAAAAGAGGATCAGAAGCAAGACCGCGCGCCTTTGAAAATCCACGAGAACAGTTTGAAGAGCGAGTAAGTATGCTTCCCAAGTTTCCATTTGCAAATACCCGCGCTGTTCCTCCTTCTCCACCCCCACACGATGCCGCCTCCAACTTAGGTGATGAGTTCTGGACGAGCTTTCTCTTCGACCGGAAAGGAGAAGGAGGAGGAGGAAAAGGAGGAGAAGAGGGAGGAACTGGAAGAGATTTCCTCCGGATGCCGCTGAAAATTTTGTTATCGACTCTGATATTAAGTCGGCACCAAATTCGCCTCAAGTCGCAAATATTGGTAAACATGGGGACCGAACGACCAAACCGAACAACATGCCACATGTCCCTAAATTCATCCCCTAATAACCTCCAAACATCACACATTTTGAAAAACTGGAGCTCATTTTCATCTAAGCCCAAGGGTCCTGCAACTAGGAACAGGAGGAGAAGAACAATCAACTACAAAAAATTCTACGTGTTTATAAAAAATTAAAAATCTGCTAGTTTACACACCCAACATCCTTCCCTAATTTTAAACTCACTACGTAATTTGTTCTGTTATCACTATGTTGACTAGGAAATTAGTATTTTAAAATTAAAAAAAAATGAACTGAATAAGAGCGGGGTTTCCTTTTATTTGCCATGGGATTATTTCCTCCACACGACCCGAACACACACAGGAAACTGTTTGGTTTAAGTAAAATTTATTAGTTAAGTTCTTTGTCTTAGTGTGTAAATGCTGAGGTTGGCAACGGTGTGACGTCACACTCAGTCCTCCCAAAAAAATTATAAATTTACGAAAAAAGGTAATGTCCGTTTATCTTCAAAATTAGTGATTTTTTTACAATTTTTTGGTGATTAAAAAAATAAATAAAAATCTGCTAGTTTACACACCCAATATCATCCTTCCGTAATTTTTAACACATGACGTAATATGTTGACTAGGAAATTGGTAGTTTAAATTTTTTTAAAAAATGAACTGAGTAAGAGCGGGGTTCTTTTTATTTGCCATAAGATTATTTCTTCCACACGATCCGAACACACACAGGAAACTTTTCTGGGTTAAGTAAAGTTATCAGTTAAGTTCTTCGTCCTAGTGTGTAACTGCTGAGGTTGGCAGCGGTGTGACGTCACACTCAGTCCTGCCCAAAAATGGTAAATTTACGGAAAAAGGTAATGTTCCGTTTATCTTCATAATTTGGGATTTGTTACTATTTTTTTGGCCATAAAAAATAAAAATAGAAATCTGCTAGTTAATAACATCCATCCGTAATTTTTAACACATGACGTAATATGTTGACTAGAAAATTAGTAGTTTATATTTTTTTTAAAAAATGAACTGAATAAGAGTGAGTTTTTTTATTTTCCATGAGGTTATTTCCTCCACACGATCCTAACACACACAGGAAACTTTTCTGGGTTAAGTAAAGTTATCAGTTAAGTTCTTCGTCCTAGTGTGTAACTGCTGAGGTTGGCAGCGGTGTGACGTCACACTGAGTCCTCCCCCAAAAAATGATCAATTTACGAAAAAAAGGTAATGTTCCGTTTATCTTCACAATTTGGGATTTGTTACTATTTTTTTGGGCATAAAAAAAAATAAAAAATAGAAATCTGCTATTTTACACACGGTAACATCCATCCGTAATTTTTAACTTATGACGTAATATGTTGACTGGGAAATTGGTAGTTGAAATTTTAAAAATACGAAGGAAGAGAGGGTCTTATTAATTTGCCATGGGATTATTTCCCTCAAACTGGAAAATGTTTGTGAAATTAAATTTATCAGTTAAGTTCTTCGTCTTAGTGTGTAACTGCTGAGGTTGGCAGCAGTATGACGTCACACACTCAGTCCTCTGCAAAAAAATGATCAATTTACGGAAAAAAAAGGTAATGTTCCGTTTATCTTCACAATTTGGGATTTGTTACTATTTTTTTGGCCATAAAAAAAAATAAAACTAGAAATCTGCTATTTTACACACGGTAACATCCATCCGTAATTTTTAACTTATGACGTAATATGTTGACTGGGAAATTAGTAGTTAAAATTTTAAAAATACGGAGGAAGAGAGGGTCTTATTAATTTGCCATGGGATTATTTCCCTCACACTGGAAAATGTTTGTGAAAGTAAATTTATCAGTTAAGTTCTTCGTCCTAGTGTGTAAATGTTGAGGTTGGCAGCAGCCTGACGTCACACTCAGTCCTCCCCCAAAAAATGATCAATTTACGAAAAAAGGTAATGTTCCGTTTATCTTCACAATTTGGGATTTGTTACTATTTTTTTGGCCATAAAAAAAAATAAAAATAGAAATCTGCTATTTTACACACGGTAACATCCATCCGTAATTTTTAACTTATGACGTAATATGTTGACTGGGAAATTGGTAGTTAAAATTTTAAAAATACGGAGGAAGAGAGGGTCTTATTAATTTGCCATGGGATTATTTCCCTCACACTGGAAAATGTTTGTGAAAGTAAATTTATCAGTTAAGTTCTTCGTCCTAGTGTGTAAATGTTGAGGTTGGCAGCAGCCTGACGTCACACTCAGTCCTGCCCAAAAAATGATCAATTTACGAAAAAAAGGTAATGTTCCGTTTATCTTCATAATTAGTGATTTTTTATATTTTTATTTTGGCCATTAAATTAATTATTTTCTCCCCTCTCTCCCCTCCCTCTCGTCCTCCTCTAAGAGAGTTAATTGACTAGTGTTAACTGGAAAATAACCGAAATTTTCCGGGAGAGGGAAAACGGGTGTGTGTGTGTGTTTCTGCCCCATTGCAGCAAATGTTCCGTGTTCCGACCTCACTGGTGGTTGTTGCAAGAAGACGTATCGATCGATTGACCTCCGCGCCAACCCTCAACCATCTGTTTCACTTACCACTCTTCTCTTTCTCCGACAAATCGTGCCGAGTCCATTGTGGGCCGCAACGTGGTCCTCGGGGTTCAGCCGCCGCCCACAGCACCAACAAAAAAAAATATTTTTTTTTTCCTCTCACGTTACCGCTTAGTTTAACCTTAACCTTAAATTAAACTCCCTTAACTGCACGGCTATAATTGGCCGATTTTAATTTAATAGTTAATATTATTGCAAAACCCTTATATGGAGATCCTCTTTTTTTAAAACTTTGAATAATATTTTTTTTTAAAGCACAATGAATTATATGCGAGTGAAAAAACCCATCCCCAAAATTACCAGCCCTTCACTTTCCATTTTCATTTTTGTTGATTCAAAATGGAAGTGCTATTTAATTAATTATTAAATAATTGATAGTTGATTTTTTTATATAGAATCAATTAAATCACGGTTAGTTTAACACTTAAATTTACTGCAAAAACAAAAACCTACCCTTGCGTTTCTTAGTTTATATGTGAGATGTGTGCGCTATAGTTGGTTAAGTTGAGTTTCTTTCCCCCCTCCCCCCTTCTTCAACCACAGCTATTTACATGTTTTTAATATCAGCCTCGAAGTTTGAAATTCATTATTTTGTTTTCGGTATTTCCTTCTGTTTTTTTTCGTTGAAATTTTGTTTTTCTTTCTTAGAATCTTTGTTTTTTTCTCTCTCTTCCACTCTCCTTTCCGACCTGACGTCACCGACCCAGGAGGATTATTATCGGTAGCATCAGCATCCTGTACGCTTATAACCCTAAAGTCCGTCCATGTGTGTTTCACTTGCGCCTGTTTTTCTTTTCCCCCTCCCCTCCCCCTTTTAGAATCTTTTTTCCCCTCTTCCTCTCTCTTTTCCGACCTGACGTCACCGACCAAGGAGGATTATTATTATTATCATCATCATCATCATGTGCGCTTATAATCCCAAAGTCCGTCCGTGTTTCACTTGCGCCTGTTTTTCTTTACCCTCGTCCCCCCGCCCCCCTTTAGAATCGTTTTTTTCCCTCTTCCACTCTCCTTTCCGACCTGACGTCACCGACCCAGGAGGATTATTATCATCATCATCATCATCATGTGCGCTTATAAGCCTAAAGTCCGTCCATGTTTCACTTGTGCCTGTTTTTCTTTCCTCCCCTTCCCCCTTTAGAATCTTTGTTTTTTCTCCCTCTCTTCCACTCTCCTTTCCGACCTGACGTCACCGTTGGAGGAGGATTATTATCATCATCATCATCATCATGTGCGCTTATAACCCCAAAGTCCGTCCGTGTTTCACTTGCGCCTGTTTTTCTTTTCCCTCCTCCCCACCCCTCCTCCCCCTTTAGAATCTGTTTTTTTCCCTCTCTTCCACTCTCCTTTCCGACCTGACGTCACCGTTGGAGGAGGATTATCATCAGTATCATCATCATGTGCGCTTATAACCCCAAAGTCCGTGTGTGTTTCACTTGCGCCTGTTTTTCTTTTCCCCCCTCTCCCCTTCGCCCTTTAGAATCGTTTTTTCCTCCTCTCTTCCACTCTCTTTTCCGACCTGACGTCACCAACCAACCCAGGAGGATTATCATCATCTGCGTTTACAACCCCAAAGTCCGTCCGTGTTTCACTTGCGCCTGTTTTTCTTTTCCCCCCTCTCCCCTTCCCACTTTAGAATCTTTTTTTTCTCCCTCTCTTCCACTCTCCTTTCCGACCTGACGTCACCGTTGGAGGAGGATTATTATTATCATCATCATCATCTGCGCTTATAACCCCAAAGTCCGTCCGTGTTTCACTTGCGCCTTTTTTTCCTTTTCCCCTCTCTCCTTTAGAATCTTTGTTTTTTTTCTCCCTCTCTTCCACTCTCCTTTCCGACCTGACGTCACCGTTGGAGGAGGATTATTATCATTATCATCATCATCATCTGCGCTTATAACCGCAAAGTCCGACAGTGTTTCACTTGCGCCTGTTTTTCTTTTCCCCCTCCCCTCCCCCTTTTAGAATCCTTTTTTCCCCTCTTCCACTCTCCTTTCCGACCTGACCTAATCGTTGGACGAGGATTATTATTATTATTATCATCATCATCATGTTCGCTTATAACCCTAAAGTCCGTCCGTGTTTCATTTCCGCCTTTTTCTCTTTTCCCCCTCCCCTCCCCTATTTAGAATCTTTGTTTTTTTCCCTCTCTTCCACTCACTTTTCCGACCTGACGTCACCATTGGAGGAGGATTATTATCATCATCATCATCATCTGCGCTTATAACCGCAAAGTCCGTCCGTTTTTCACTTGCGCCTGTTTTTCTTTTCCCTCCTCCCCACCCCCTTTAGAATCTTTTTTTTCCCCCTCTTCCACTCTCCTTTCCGACCTGACCTAACCCTTGGACGAGGATTATTATCATCATCATCTGCGCTTATATCCCCAAAAGTCCGTCCATGTTTTACTTGCGCCTGTTTTTCTTTTCGCCCTCCCTTCCCCCTCCCCTACCCCCTTTAGAATCTTTGTTTTTTCTCCCTCACTTCCACTCTCCTTTCCGACCTGACGTCACCGTTGGAGGAGGATTATTATCAGTATCATCATCATCATCATGTGCGCTTATAACCCCAAAGTCCGTCCGTGTTTCACCTGGGCCTGTTTTTCTTTTCCCCTATCCCCTCTCTCCCTTAGAATCGTTTTTCCCCTCTTCTACTCTCCTTTCTGACCTGACGTCACCGACACAGGAGGATTATTATTATCATCATCATCATCTGCGCTTATATCCCCAAAAATCCGTCCGTGTTTCACTTGTGCCTGTTTTTCTTTTCCCCCCTCCCCTCCCTTCTTTAAAATCTTTGTTTTTTTACCCTCTCTTCCACTCTCCTTTCCGATCTGACGTCACCGTTGGAGCAGGATTATTATCATTATCATCATCATCATCTGCGCTTATAACCCCAAAGTCCGTCCGTGTTTCACTTGGGCCTGTTTTTCTTTCCCCCCCTTCCCCCTCCCTCCATAAGAATCGTTTTTCCCCCACTCTTCCACTCTCCTTTCCGACCTGACGTCACCGTTGGAGGAGGATTATATCATCATCATCATCTACGCTTATAACCCCAAAGTTCGTCCGTGTTTCACTTGCGTCTCTTTTTCTTTTCCCCCCTCTCTCCTCCTCACTTTAGAATCTTTTTTTCCCCTCTCTTCCACTCTCCTTTCCGACCTGACGTCACCGACCCAGGAGGATTATCATCTGCGCTTATAACCCCAAAGTCCGTGTTTCACTTGCGCCTATGTTTTTCTCCCTCTCTGTACACACAAAGCCGTTACATTTGTCACTTTCAATCAATGCGCTTTCACAGCCTGGATGATGGAGACAGCAGCGCGTGCGGTGTCCATTATATGAAGCACATGTTACTCCTCGCGTGCGTGTAATAAACTAATGGCCTTGCTGAATCACGCTGATAGACTCTGAATGTTGATCTGATAGCATGGAGCCAGCCTCAGGCATGGTGATCATCATGGTGTTGGTCATCATGACGACTACAAGCAAGGGGGAGGGAAACAGCCAAGGGACTCGGGAGATCAATAAATAATGCTTCTAAATAAACAAATAATTTTAGTCTAACAAAAGGAAGAAAATTTTAAATTTTTTAAAGGTTACAAGGGTGTGGTGGGGGGGGACGGAGATGGGAATTTACGTAGGAACTTACAGACACCTTAAGTGGACAAACCCATAAACTCTGACCATAATCTGCTGGTTATATGAGACGCAGTGGAGTTCGCGGAAAACAGTGGGATAACAAAGGCTGTTAGATTGGGAAGGGATATTTTGATAGAAGTTAAGGAATTCTGCTACTTGCGAAGCAAAAAAAAACTAGGGATGGAAGAAGTATAGTAGAAACACACTGTACTTTGGGGAAATAGTCCAATAACAAAGGCTGTTAGATTACACTAGGAAGGGGGATATTTTTTAAAGGGAGGTAAAAAAATTATGTTACATGAAGAACGTAATAACTAGGGATGGTAGAACACACTTTACTTTGGGGAAATAGTGAAAATAAAAAATGGCTGTTTGATTGGAAATAGATATTTCAATGGAAATTAAATAATTATGTTGCTTAAAAAAAAGAAAATTACTAAGGAATGTTAGAAGTATGGTAGAAACGCCGTGTAGTTTTGGGAAATAATGGCATAACAAAGGCTATTAGATTAGATTAGGAAGGGATATTATACGGAAGTTAAGGAATTCTGTTACTTGAAAAAGGAAAATAGCTAAGGAATGGTAAAAGTATAGTAGAAACTCAGAGAAGTTTAGGGAATAGTGAAATAACGACGGCTCTTAAATTGGGAAGGGATTTTTTTTAACGGAAATTAAGTAATTATTTTCCTTGAGAACAGTAAAAAACTAGGGATGGTCGAAGTATAGTAGAAACACAGTGTAGATTGGGGGAAATAGAGGAATAAAAAATGGCTGTTAGATTGGGAAATTAATTTAATTACGTTACTTAAAAAACGAAAATGTCTAAGGAATGGTAGAAGTACAGTAGAAACACGCTGTACTTAGGGGGAAATAGTCGAATAACAAAGGCTGTTAGATTAGATTAGAAAGGGATATTTTAATGGAAGTTAAGTAATTACGTTACTTAGAAAATGAAAATAACGAAGGGATGTTAGAAGTATAGTAGAAAAGCAGTGAAGTTTGAGGAAATAGTGGGATAACAAAGGCTGTTAGATTGGAAAGGGATATTTTAATGGAGATGAAATAATTATGTTACTTAAAAAACGAAAATAACTAAGGAATGGTAGAAGTATAGTAGAAAAGCTGTGTAGTTTGGGGAAATAGAGGAATAAAAAATGGCTGTTAGATTGGGAAATTAAATAATTACGTTACTTAAAAAACGAAAATGTCTAAGGAATGGTAGAAGTATAGTAGAAACACGCTGTACTTTGGGGAAATAGTCGAATAACAAAGGCTGTTAGATTAGATTGGAAAGGGATATTTTAATGGAAATTAAATAATTACATTACTTAAAAAACGAAAATAACTAAGGAATGGTAGAAGTATAGTAGAAAAGCAGTGAAGTTTGGGGAAACAGTGGAATAACAAAGGGTTTTAGATTGGGAAGGGATATTTTAATGGAAATTAAATAACTATGTTAGTTAAAAAACGAAAATAACTAAGAAATGGTAGAAGTATAGTAGAAAAGCAGTGCAGTTTGTGGGAAATAGTGGAATAAAAAATGGCTGTTAGATTGGGAAATTAATTTAATTACGTTACTTAAAAAACGAAAATGTCTAAGGAATGGTAGAAGTACAGTAGAAACACGCTGTACTTAGGGGGAAATAGTCGAATAACAAAGGCTGTTAGATTAGATTAGAAAGGGATATTTTAATGGAAGTTAAGTAATTACGTTACTTAGAAAATGAAAATGACTAAGGGATGTTAGAAGTATAGTAGAAAAGCAGTGAAGTTTGAGGAAATAATGGGATAACAAATGGTGTTAGATTGGGAAGGGATAATTTAATGGAAATTAAATAATTGTGTTACTTAAAAAACGAAAATAACTAAGGATTGGTCGAAGTATAGTAGAAAAGCTGTGTAGTTTGGGGAAATAGAGGAATAAAAAGTGGCTGTTAGATTGGGAAATTAATTTAATTACGTTACTTAAAAAACGAAAATGTCTAAGGAATGGTAGAAGTACAGTAGAAACACGCTGTACTTAGGGGGAAATAGTCGAATAACAAAGGCTGTTAGATTAGATTAGAAAGGGATATTTTAATGGAAGTTAAGTAATTACGTTACTTAGAAAATGAAAATGACTAAGGGATGGTAGAAGTATAGTAGAAAAGCAGTGAAGTTTGAGGAAATAGTGGAATAACAAACACTGTTAGATTAGATTAGGAAGGGATAATTTAATGGAAATTAAATAATTGTGTTACTTAAAAAACGAAAATAACTAAGGATTAGTAGAAGTATAGTAGAAACACAGTGTACTTTGGGGAAATAGTGGAATAACAAAGGGTGTTAGATTAGGAAGGGAGAATTTTAAATGGAAATTAAATAATTATGTTACTTAAAAACAAAAATAACTAGTGGTAGTAGTAGAGTATACAGAAAGAGTAGGATAGCACAAGGCAAGGAAGAGTAAATTTTACTAACGGTTAATTAAAGTCTGAAAATTAAGAAATCATTGCTAAAAATTTTGGTATGGATCATGACGTCATATAGGTGTGAAAGATGGACGGTTACAGAAAAATTTAAGTAATTTATCATGCAGCAGATCATCGATTAAAACTACTGTAGTGACTAAATTTAAATAATTTTCAATATTTTGTAGTCGTATTAAAATTTTGATCTGAGGCATTGGTCCAGAAACCTCATCAGATGATGAAGAGAAAGGGGGATTTTTGGGAAAATAGAAAATGTTTAAAGATCAGTAAAAGAAAATAGAATATATTTGTTTCCCCTGTTGTATAGTCTTCTTGAGGGAATAAAATTAAAATACCAAAGGGTCGTAGAACAAATTTCACCTGCGCTGAAACCCAAAAAAAAAATTTTTAAAAAGTTTTTCCCCACCACGGAGCAGCCAACATAAACACTGAAAGCTCAATTATTTCATTTTCACGTTTCGGTGAATTTTGAATATCATTGAAAATTTAGGTTGAGGGGAGGACAACTACAACAACAACAACAACAAAACAACCGCAAAATCACAGGCAATGAAGTTGGAAACAGTAACGTGCAGTGGTTGACGATATTATTCATAGCTTTGGGAAAATTTCCCCTCCCCCTTTACACACACACACAGACACACAAAAGCGTCAAAGGTGTTGAAATATCAATACTAATAATAGATGAAAGGGAGGCGTGGAAAATTTTCGCGTTCTCTAATAAAGGAAAACGTCCAGTATATGGAATATGAATAAATGTACTGTGAAACAGAACTAGGATGTAATTATTAAAATCAGTTATCGTGTTCGATGTTAATGTTTAGTATGAAAAAACACAACAGAAAAACCCCCCAAAAATATTTATTTCAAGCCAACGTTGAAACTCCTTTACCCCCTCCATTTTCTTCAGCAAACGTGGGAAAAAATTTAATAAATTTGGCTGGTGATGCTGAGGCCAGTTTCTGAGGCTTAAAAATTTTTTCTCAATCTCTAATAAAGGAAACGTCAAGTATATGGATTTGTAATAAATGTACTGTAAAACGGAACTAGGATATAATTATTAATATCAGTTATCGAGCTCGACGTTAATGTTTAGTATAAAAACCGCAACAGAAAAACCCCCCAAAAATATTTATTTCAAGCCAACGTTGAAACTCCTTTATCCCCATTTTCTCCAGCAAACGTGGGAAAAAATTTAATAAATTTGGCTGGTGATGCTGAGGCCAGTTTCTGAGGCGTGGAAAATTTTTCGCATTCTGTAATAAAGGAAACGTCCAGTATATGGAATAGGAAAAAATGTACTGTAAAACGGAACTAGTATTTAATTTTAAAAATCAGTCATCGTGCTCGGCGTTAATGTTTAGTATAAAACACACAACAGGAGAACCCCGAAAATAATTATTTTAAACTAACGTTGAAGAACTTTTATCTATAAACGCCCATGTGGTGCGTTGGATTTACCCTTATCGCGTAAAACATTGTAATTTTTTCACCCTGATACCGTCGTTCTTTTTGTGTGTCTGCCCCTTACGATGCGTTGCCAAATCCAAGGGGGGGGGGTGGAAATTTCCGGTAACACGGCCCTGTTTAAGAATAGCCCAGTTCCCCCGGAAAAAAACTACCCCTTTACCTTACAGACGCAAGGTACATTTTCTCCAACAAACATGGGAAAAACATTTAATAAATTTGGCTGGTGTTACTGAGGCCAGTTTCAGACAATTAGGGAGACATGTCGGGAAGAAAAAAACGAGAGACAGGGCACCCATGTAAAACATTAAAGAGTGTCTGAAGGACCCCCTCTTGGCTGAGACATGACGGAGAGGACGATGGGTGGAGAAACAGGATGATCATGTGGCTGAACGACCCGGGCGTTGGATGATAAGAGTTGCAGAAAGGAGAAAAAAATAGAAGCTATTGAAATGTAGTGGTGCTACAGGAGGAAGATATGGACCGATAGAATCAGAATTGGGGAAGAGAGAACAGTTCGGAGGATAAATTAATGAGCCCAAGTTTTGAGGGTCTTCTAGAATATTCTTTTAAGTCTGTTAGGGTCACAGAACAAAGAGAGAGAGAGAGAGAGGAGGGAGGCCAAGAATGGAATACGCAGAATTAATTTGGGAGGAACATCCTCCAGTTTCCTTTAAGGATATCGAGGAGTAGTTCATAAAGAGATTTAAATTTCAAAATAGGTGAGACTTCTTCGCGTATTTCGTTCCTTGTTTGTTGGCAGAACTGCTGACAGTAAATAATTGCTTCCGCACTGGATACTGGGAGGATAAAGGGACACGAGGTTATTTACATCCTGCACAAGTTGTTCCTCTATATCCACTGGGGTTGATCCATATGTATGTATGTATGATTTACACCAGTTAATTACGTACTAAGTTATTATTGCCTTTTCGTTTTATTTAGGAAACTAATTATTTAAAAAATAATTTGTCTGATATATTTGCCATATTTATATGATTTACACCACTTAATTACGTACTTGGAAATTATTGTCTTTTTATTTTACTGAGGAGACTAATTATTTAACAAATTATTTTTCCATTTATATTATTTACACCAGTTAATTACTTACAAGGAAATTATTATCTTTTTGTTTTAGTTATGAAAATAATTATTTAACAAATTATTTGCCATATATATTATTTACACCAGTTAATTACTTACAAGGAAATTATTATCTTTTTGTTTTAGTTATGAAAATAATTATTTAACAAATTATTTTCGATACATATTATTTACACCTGTTAATTACTTACAAGGAAATTATTATCTTTTTGTTTTAGTTATGAAAATAATTATTTAACAAATTATTTGCCATATTTATATTATTAACATCAGTTAATTACTTACAAGGAAATTATTGTCTTTTTGTTTTACTTAGGAAACTAATTATTTAACAAATTATTTTCCATATATATTATTTACACCTGTTAATTACTTACAAGGAAATTATTATCTTTTTGTTTTAGTTATGAAAATAATTATTTTACAATTTATTTGCCTTACATAATTGCCATATATATTATTATTTACACCATTCAATTACATAAAGAAAATTATTGCCTTTTTATTTTACTGATGAGACTAATTATTTAACAAATTATTTGCCTTATATATAATTTTATTTACGCCAGTTAATTACGTACAAGGAAATTATCTTTTAGTTTTAGTTATGAAAATAATTATTGAACATATTATTTGGCCCTTATATATATATATATATATTTGCCATTTAACGTTGACTTTTTTACCGTCTTTCTTTATTTATTGCACAAATTTAAGAAAGAAAAAACATAAATGTTGCAATTATTTTATATTTATGTATCAAAATAATTCCCCCTTTTTTTGGGTTCTGTGCAATATTTACCTTCAGTTCACGTAATCAAGAAGCTTTCTTTTTCTATCTTCTCTCTTTTCGTGGTCTTCTATTTTTATTAATTATCGCTGACTGCCTTATGTGGATATAAGAGAGACGGGAATTAGAGGAAATAAAAAACTGAAACAACAGGAGGTGTTACGGAGTTTCAAAGAATATGTCAACAGTAGTTTAGTAGAGGAAGGAGAGTCAAGTAGGTTTACTTATCTACTGACTTTATACAGTGGTTATTAATTGATTTAACGCGGTAAGGAAAACGATTTTGATCTGCATGAATTACGGTAGTTTTGTGTTCTAAGATTTTATTTTATTTTTAATTATTTATCGAAGGCTTTTCTCGGTGAAATTGTTGCGGAAACGAGTTTTCGGGTTTTCCACTCGGGTGAGAAGGTGATTTTAATAGGCGACGACGTTTTGACGACCGCAAGCTCTGTCGTCATCTTCTAGACATGTGTGGGGTTTTTCCCCCTTTTTTTTAACTATTGATCTAAGGCTTTCCTGGTGAAGTTGTTGCGGAAACAAGTTTTCGGGTTTTCCACTCGGGTCAGGAGGCGATTTTAATAGGCGGCGACGACGTTTCGACGACCGCAAGCTCTGTCGTCATCTTGTAGACATGTGTGGGGTTTTTTCCCTTTTTTTTAAACTATTGATCGAAGGCTTTCCTGGTGAAGTTGTTGCGGAAACAAGTTTTCGGGTTTTCCACTCGGGTCAGAAGGCGATTTTAATAGGCGGCGACGACGTTTCGACGACCGCAAGCTCTGTCGTCATCTTGTAGACATGTGTGGGGTTTTTCCCCCTTTTTTTTAACTATTGATCGAAGGCTTTCCTGGTGAAGTTGTTGCGGAAACGAGTTTTCGGGTTTTCCCACTCAGGTCAAGAGGCGATTTTAATAGGCGACGACGTTTCGACGACCGCAAGCTCTGTCGTCATCTTGTAGACATGTGTGGGGATTTTTCCCTTTTCTTTAAATATTGATCGAAGGCTTTCCTGTTGAAGTTGTTGCGGAAACGAGTTTTCGGGTTTTCCACTCGGGTCAGAAGGCGATTTTAATAGGCGGCGACGACGTTTCGACGACCGCAAGCTCTGTCGTCATCATCTAGACATGTGTGGGGTTTTTTCCCCCTTTTTTTTAAAAACACTATTGATCTAAGGCTTTCCTGGTGAAGTTGTTGCGGAAACAAGTTTTCGGGTTTTCCACTCGGGTCAGGAGGCTATTTTAATAAGAGGCGGCGACGTTTCGACGACCGCAAGCTCTGTCGTCATCTTGTAGACATGTGTGGGGGTTTTCCCCCCTTTTTTTAAAAAATATTGATCTAAGGCTTTCCTGGTGAAGTTGTTGCGGAAACAAGTTTTCGGGTTTTCCACTCGGGTCAGGAGGCGATTTTAATAGGCGGCGACGACGTTTCGACGACCGCAAGCTCTGTCGTCATCTTCTAGACATGTGTGGGGTTTTTCCCCCTTTTTTTTAACTATTGATCTAAGGCTTTCCTGGTGAAGTTGTTGCGGAAACAAGTTTTCGGGTTTTCCACTCGGGTCAGGAGGCGATTTTAATAGGCGGCGACGTTTCGACGACCGCAAGCTCTGTCGTCATCTTGTAGACATGTGTGGGGTTTTTCCCCCTTTTTTTTAACTATTGATCTAAGGCTTTCCTGGTGAAGTTGTTGCGGAAACAAGTTTTCGGGTTTTCCACTCGGGTCAGGAGGCGATTTTAATAGGCGACGACGCAAGCTCTGTCGTCATCTTGTAGACACGTGTGGGGTTTTTCCCTTTTCTTTGTTTCACCGGGAATCGCGTCGACAATCAATAATAACAACTCCCTCGCCTAACACCCTCCCCTAAACATCACCCCCTGCCTTGACACCTTTCCCACACCCCTCGGCCATCATTTCTCCGCCATTACGATTCCACGTTTCTCTCTCTCCTCCCCCCCTCAATTTATTTTTATGGCACTTGGGTCCTCTCATTGCGCGCTAATGGTGGAGGGTGAACGATGGCCCCGCGACGACGTCGACGTGCGGAAGTAATACCCCCATAATGCGGACCCCGACTTAATTGCTGACACGCTCAGGGCGAGCGTCCTCAAGGTCTCACTCAAAAGCCGCGAAAATAAGGGACTACGAGGGAAAAAAACTAAAATGAATAGAAAAAAAAACGAGGAAGATGTCTTAGAAAATGTGGGAGGAAGTGTTCCGGTAATGATTTGGCGACGGGTCCTCGTCGAAACACTCTGGTGGAAAAAAAAAATTTTCAGCAGCAGACAAGTGGGTGGGAAGGAAGCTTCGACTTTATAAGATGGAGGCTGGGTAAAAAAAATTTTTTTTTCAATACAAGCTTCTGTAAGGCTGGTCGATTAGCACAATTAAGAAAACGTTTCTCCCCCGCCCCCACCCTTTTAGATTCATCCTTAAACAAGGATCTCGCTGGACCAATTAATAAAACCTTATTGTAAAATAATCATTCTGCAAGGAGAAGAAATAAAATCCTCACGCTTTTCCGACGACATTGTGTAGCATCAGGAGAATCAGAAGAAGATATATTGCTTCCACCTTTTCTTCTTTATCCCGAATCAGCTTCACAATTCGCCCTTCCTGATGGTCTTGCTAAAAAAAAAAATTTCCCCTCCTCTCTCCGAATGTTTATTTGGTTTTTTCCCCATAATCTTCGTCTATTTTCTGTTTCACCTTGAAATGTTCAACCGCTTTGAATTGCTTGGTACTTCCTATCTATCTACGTCATTCTTCAAGCGTCAGTACAGTTGTTTTTTTTTACCATTTTCAACTCTTTCCCCTTTTTCTAATATTTACGCTTTTTTTTGAGTTTTCCTACTGGTCTGAAATACTCTTCCCAATTTTTTTTACAAGAGTGCCCATTTTTCTTCTTTTTTTTATTAATTGTTCCTGTATTAATCTACTGTTGATATATTGTTTTAAACTCTGAAGCACCTCATTCTGTTTCAGTTTCTCGTCTTTTTGTTTTTTAAATCGTTCCTTGAATGTTTTTTCGTTTTTAACCTCATTTCTTTTCCTCTCTCCGAATGGTTATTTGGTTTTTTCCCCATAATCTTCGTCTATTTTCTCTTTCACCTTGAAATGTTCAACCGCTTTGCATTGCTTGTGTACTTCCTATCTACCTCATTCTTCAAGCGTCTGTACAGTTGTTCTTTACCATTTTCAACTCTCTCGCCTCTTTTTTATATTTACGTCTTTCATAATTTTTTTTAAATTTTTTTTTTGAGTTATCTATGTTTCCTACTGGTCTGAAATTCTCTTCCCAATTTTTTTTTTCATTTCTTCCTTTAAAAGCGCCCATTTCTCTTATCTTATTCTGTTTCAGTTTCTAATCGTTTTCTTTTTTAATCGTTCCTTGTATGTTTTTCGTTTTTAACCTCATTTCTTTCCCTCTCCCAATGTTTCTTTGATTTTCCCACATAATCTAAGTTTATTTTCTCTTTCACCTTGAAACGTTCAACCGCTTTGCAATTTCTCTAGGATCCAAGCCTCTCTGGCTGCTTTGCAATTCCTATCTACCTAAATCTTCAAGCGTCTGTACAGTTGTTCTTTGCCATTTTCAAGTCTCTCGCCTCTTTTTTTATATTTACGTCTTTCATAAAATCCTTTTTATTTTTTTTTGAGTTATCTATGCTTTCCTACTGGTTTGAAATTCTCTTCCCAATTTGTTTTCATTTCTTCCTTCAAGATTTCCCATTTCTCTTCATTTTTTATTTCGTGTTTCTGTATTCATTTACTGTTTATATATTGTTTGAAACTCTGAATCACCTCATTCTGTTTCAGTTTCTCATCTTTTTGATTTTAAATCGTTCCTTAAATGTGTTTCGTTTTTTACGTCATTTTTCCTCTCTTCGAATGTATCTTTGAATTTCCTATAAGCTTTGTTTATTTTCTCTCCCCCACCATGAAATGTTCAACCGCTTCGACATTTCTCTAGGTTACAAGCCTTTTTGGCTGCTTTGCACTTCCTATCTATCTCATTCTTCAAGCGACTGTACAGTTGTTCTTTACCATTTTCAAGTCTCGCGTTTGTTTTAATTTATCTATGTCTTTCATAAAATATTTTTTTATTATTTTTCATGTTATCCGTCCTTTCCTATCGGTATGAGCTACTCTTCCTTTATTTATCGTCAGCTAACCACAAACAGTTCTTTTTCTTCAAGAGTGCCCATTTCTATTCTTTTTTATTTATTTCTCGTGTTTGCATTATACTACTGTTGATATATTGTTTGAAACACTGAAGAACCTCCCGTTGTTTCAGGTTTTCTAATCCCCATCTTTTTCCCATTTAATTCCTTTTCTTGAGTTTACATTTTCATTTTCAGACAGCCTGTAGAATAGTAATCGTATTTACAGTAGTAGTAATAGTGTTATTACAGTCGAAGGTAAATCCTTTAAGCAGTCCCAGTACCTGAAAATAATTTCGTGTCGTGTTTGGTTAAAGTCGTTGTCCTTTATCTGATTCTATTTCAGGTTTATAAAATAATCAGAGTGGCTTAAGAATGAGGTTTAGATTGTTGAAAAAAAATTGGAATACTTGAACTGTTTAATAATTGTGTTTAAACGTCAGTTGTGTCGTTGAATTTAAGGGAGTGAGGGAGAGAGGGAGGGAGGAGGGGGGAAAAAGTCGCGCGTGCGCCGTTTGAAAATGTATAAAACTTGTTCCCATTAGGCAATTCGGTAGCGTGGATGTTTAATTAAATGGAAAAGAGACAGAGAGAGAGGGAGAGAGAAGGAGAGAGAGAGAGAAAGAGAGTGAATACTGTTTTGCTAGGCGCAGTTCTTGCAAAGTGTTGCGCACTGGATGCCATTCCGGCGTTGTTTTGGCGTTAAAGCAACGGGTTTAGTAGTAGTAGTGTAGGCCGGCGATATTGGATTTCGGGGGAACTGTTAGCACGCCAAAGGGGAGCCGCCGGAGTATAAAGGGAGGAGGAGGAGGTATAGAGGGAAGGGGTGTGGATAACCTTCGGTGGGCCACCACTAAATAATTAACAGGACCGACTGCTACGGTGCGTGGAAAAGTGACCTTTGAAGTAGTTGGGTGGCCCACACGTTGGAATTTCCTTCACTAAATACAGTGACCCCTACCGAAAACGGTGATAAAAATTGGGGTTGGAATAGGACTTTGGTTACAGTCATTATAATTAACAACATCAAAGAGCTAGGGAAATAAATTTATTTTTATTTAATTCAACTTTTTACCGATTCTGTGCCTCTATAAACAGGATATATATAAATTCTTAAAATTTTCGAAGGCACCTTCCCCCTCCTTCATCAGAAAAATTTCCAGAAATGTCTTCCTCCTATATATATATATATATATATATATATAAACAATTAATAAGGAAAGGAAAGAGAGATAGAAAGTAGGTGACTTACCTGAGGTTCATTGATGGTAGACAGCTTTTGAGGTTAGGAGATCCTCAAATTTTCTGGAGGCACCTTCCCCCTTCTTCAGAAAATTTCATCTTCCTCTCCTAACTTTCTGATGAAGGAAGGGGGAAGGTGCCTCCGAAAATTTGATCAACTCCGAAACCTCCCAAGGTGTCTACCGTCTATGAACCTCAGGTAAGTCACCTAATTTCTATCTCTCTCTCTCTTTCCTTTCCTTTCCTTATTAATTGTTTTAACGTGACGCATATATATATATATATATTCAATAAATAAATTCATACAATTATATATATATATATGTTATGTATTTAATTATTTATTGAGTACTGTTCCATTCCATGGTCATGTAATACTTCAGTAATCCTCATATTTTGAAGCTGAATTTAATTTCTTACGAAACCAACAAAACAACAACGTCCAGTCCCCAAAAAATCTTTCTAAACCACCCCAATCCAGTCTCCACCAAATCTCCCTCAGAACAACCCCCCCCTCTCTCTCTCTCTTCGCTGACCTTCCTAAAAAAAAATTTCTACTGTCCACCCCGGTCGGTCTCTATTAATTTTTGCCTGACTAAGCGTGAGGGGGGAGTGGTGTGCGGAGGGGGAGAGAGAAAAAGCAAAGATCCTTCACCCACCCCCACCCAAAAAAATAGACACGACACAACATACGCCATTTTTGACCCTTACTTTTGGGTGAATTATATTTTTTAACTCATCCTCGTTCCAAGCCTTGGGCAATTATTATTTTTTATTTCTGCATAACTTCCACATCCTCCTTACCGTGTTCCATCTTTCGCCCACCCTACCCTTGTTCACTTCCCTCTAATTTTACAAGACCCGCATGTCTTAAGACGTGTCCTATTAATCACCCTCTTCTCTCTCTCTTGGTCATCGTCCTCCTCCAATATCGTTCCCTTTCCTTTTTTTTTCATCCACCCATTTCATTCTCATCTCTTTTGCCGCCCCGTAGCGGTTTGTATCAGACCGGTCTTAGGGATGAATACGACAACAACATAAACAATAATTACTACTCTGGGGGGGGGGAACACTATTTGCTATGAAAATAAATCAATCAAATCCATTAAAGTACATCGAAAAAAAAATATATAACAACGAAATAATTATTTTTATCCGTTTTGAAGTAGTATGATATTTATAAAATACGACGTAAAAGGAGGCGCGATGATTCCACGCTACACACGCGGTGAGGCGGCGGCGTAGCAGCGTAAATTTGCGATTGTTCGGCAACGTCCCCTTGTCCCGCTGGCTCCCTGATCAAGGTCACACTCCCACTAGGGAGGATAACACATTTCTGTGCGTATTATTCAATGAAAATGTTGGTGGATGGGAAGGACTACAACAGTTTCCTGGTGTCCCATCAAATTCTCCTGTTATTTTACAACTATACTCTGCTTGAATTTAACTGCTGACTTATTCTCTTTTCCATGTCCGACGGCGGGGATTAACCAACGCACGTCCTTCTACTGCCTCCTCCTCTTCCTCCTCGGTCGACCGAAAATTGATTGAAGATTGAATCTTATCTTTCCCCTTTTTGTCCTTGAATTCTTAATTGTTAATTTTTTTTGTATCTTTCTTGTAATATTATATTTGACGTATCCTATTTCCTAAACTTAGGATGGCGACTAATGGATTGAATAATAATAATAAATCTAAAATCATCTGTTTTAAACATGTACAGCGTTAAGGACGACACAAAAAGTTTCAGCAATGGTGTAACTGGTCTCCTTTTCGTGCCACTTCACCGTCTGACATTTATCTGTCTCTGTCTCTGTCAATATATTTCCCTGTCTCTCCGTCTGTCTCTCTATATCTGTATCTCTGTCTCTGTCCTTCTGTCTCTGTCTCTCTGTCTCTGTCTTTCTATATCTGTATCTCTGTCTTTCTATATCTGTATCTCTGTCTCTCTATATCTGTCTCTCTGTCTCTCTATATCTGTATCTCTGTCTCTCTATATCTGTATCTCTGTCTCTCTATATCTGTCTCTCTGTCTCTCTATATCTGTATCTCTGTCTCTCTGTCTCTCTATATCTCTCTCTCTGTCTCTCTATCTCTGTCTCTCTGTCTCTATATCTGTATCTCTGTCTCTCTCTGTCTCTCTGTCTCTCTATATCTGTCTCTCTGTCTCTCTGTTTTCGTCTGTCTGTCTGTCTCTTTCTCTGTCTCTCTGTCTCTGTCCTTCTGTCTCTCTTTCTCTATCTCTGTCTCTCTGTCTCTCTGTTTTCGTCTGTCTGTCTCTGTCTCTCTGTCTCTCTGTATCTCTGTCTCTCTGTATCTCTGTCTCTCTGTCTCTCTGTCTCTCTGTATCTCTGTCTCTCTGTCTCTCTGTCTCTCTGTATCTCTGTCTCTGTCTCTTTCTCTGTCTCTGTCTCTGTCCTTCTGTCTCTCTTTCTCTATCTCTATCTCTGTCTCTGTCTCTGTCTCTCTGTCTCTGTCTCTGTCTCTGTCTCTTTCTCTATCTCTGTCTCTGTGTCTCTGTCTCTGTGTCTCTGTCTCTGTGTCTCTGTCTCTGTGTCTCTGTCTCTGTCTCTGTCTCTGTCTCTGTCTCTGTCTCTGTCTCTGTCTCTCTGTCTCTGTGTCTCTGTCTCTGTTTCTGTCTCTGTGTCTCTGTCTCTCTGCCTCTGTTTTTCTGTCTCTGTCTCTGTCTCTCTGCCTCTGTCTCTATCTCTCTGTCTCTCTGTCTCTTTGTCTCTCTCTGTCTCTGTCAATCTGTCTCCCTGTGCCTCTGTCTCTCTGTCTCTCTATGTCTGTATCTCTGTCTCTCTGTATCTCTATCTCTGTATCTCTGTTTCTTGACGTATCCTATTTCCTCAACCGAGGACGACTACTAACGGATTGAATAATAATAAATCTAAAAAATCTGTTTTAAACCTGTACAGTGTTAAGGACAACACAACAAAAGTTTCAGCAATGGCGGAACTGGTTCCCTCTTTTTCCTTGCCACTTCACCGCAGACGCCACAAGACGTCGGTCGCTTAACGACAAGTACATTTTTTCCCTCCCCCTCCCTTCCTTCTCTTCTCTTCTCTCCCCCACCCCTTTCCTCTACTCCCCCCTTTATTCCAGCTGTAAATTAATTTTTCCGTTCACATCTCCATACTTGATGAACCGCCAGCCACATTCTTTACGATTATTCATACATTCATTCATTCAATGACGGACCATTTTCTCCCTCAACTAATTACGTGAAAAAATAAAAATCGCGCATAATTAGACGCCGTGGGCAAAGCTAATTAAAAGTGGCAACCTTCAATTATTATATCAGTGCCGCAGCTGCGAGGTTCCAAGACTAATTACAAGCCTATAAAACAGAATTCGCCTTTCACCAGACTCTCTCTCTCTCTCTCTCTCGTTATTGATGTTTCCGGAGCGTTAATTAAAGCAATATTCGTCCCCGAAGAGTGTTCTGTGTCCTCTGCGATTGCTTTCAAAAAAAATAAAAATTTGTGTGTGTGTGTCACCTCTCTATCTTTTTTCTCTCTCTTTTCTCCCTCTCTCCCATTCCATTCCTATTTTTTCCCCTCCTCCTCCTCCCGTCGTCCCTTTTCCCCCGACTAATGAGTAACATATGTTTCGAGGAAAAAAAAGTAGGGTGACTGAAACGAATTAATTCCCGAAAAACGCATCATTAAAAAATATATATATATATACCTCTTTGCAGCTATTGGCCTTTACAGAAGAACAGCCTTAATGATCAAAATTAAATATTTATAACGGTTATAAACCAGAGGAAAAACATAAAATTCCTACGAGATGCAGAGCAAGGCCCTAAAGGGTAATTCAGTTTACCAATTAAAAAAAAAGAAAGAAAGAAGAAGAAGACGACGGACATGTTTAATGTTGTAACTACGAGCAAGAATTTTCCCCGTTAAATTTCAACAACACTTAGTGGAACCCACAAAAAAAAAATGTTTTGAACCCTCTGAAACGTTTTAAAAGCACAGTAAATATCTAATCCGTTTTAAATCAGACGAAATTCTACGAAGATATTTCTCCTTCTGGTAACTTATTTTTCCTTCCTTGAAGAACATACAACAGAGGATAATTTCCAGGCTTTGAATTATTTCTTTTCCTCCGTACCTGAAAGTTTTTTTATTAGCGGAAATGAAGAAAAACGGACGTTTTTAGAAACGGTTTCCTATTATTCGTATTTATATTTCCCTTAAGTTAATTTCTCTTCCTTGCCCTGTGCTATCCTGCTCTAGTTATTACGTTGCCCAAGTAGGATAATTCCTTAACATCCTTCAAAATATCCCTTACCAATCTAACAAACAGCCTTTGTTGTTTCCCATGTTACAGTCTATTACCTTGGGGTTTTCCCCTTCTATTAATCCTCAGTGTTGTACTCTTTCTCAGGGTTCGCCTTCACGGCATTTACTATATTATCCTTATATTCTTCTGACTCTCCTAATACCAAAATATAAACTGAAAACCTTAGGGTTTTTATTTCTTTCTCCATCACCTGTTCTATGTAGCAGAATTCCTTAACTACCGTCAAAATTGCTCTTTCCAATCTGAGAAATAATTTATTAATCTATCCCTGTATCTATCCTTTCCCTCTCTGCAACTCCTACCGTCAAAGTTTCGCACCCCATTTAAATCCGGGCTTTTCCCCTAATATCGTCGGCCAACCGTAAGGTTTTTATTTCATCTCCTTGCAGTATGACTCCTTTTACATATTTCGTTTTAACTTTCTTAATCGCCTGTTCTATATGTATAAGTTAAACACCATGGACGTCCTTGTCTTACTCCTTTCTCGATTACAGCTCCATTATTTTCGTTTTCTATTCTGCCTGTCTTCTATAGAGGTTAAGCCTCCTTCCCTCGATATTTTTTATTTTCCCATAGGATATAAATTTTTTTGGTTTCCAAGTCACCTTCTCACTCCCCTAATATACTCCTTGGTTTGCTTAGTGTATTCCATTCTCTCTGTCTCCCTCTTCTATCCTTATCCCCCTTCCCCCTATTACTTAAAATTAGATCGGCAAAGCGTAAGGATTTTATTTCTTCTCCTTGCATTATGATTTTTTTTCCCACATTCCGTTTTAACCTTCTTCATCGTCAGTTACTTCCCTCTGACGCAAATTTTTCAACTCCACTTCCTTGGTTTATCCTCTATTAATCCTCGTATTGAAGTCCTTCTTCAGGATGTCTTTATCCTGTTAAGAAATATTTATACACGTTTCTGCATGTTAATCGATTGTTTTCCAAAAAAAGCTACATTTTTAATCCCTCTAAAAAGTGACTACAATTTTTTTTTATTTTTTCGTCCATTGTATTTATTGTATTTGTGTTCCTAAAAACATGGCGAGTTTGTATTTCTAACGGTTCAACTCCTCTACCTTGGTTTATCCTCTATTAATCCTCGTATTGAAGTCCTTCTTCAGGATGTCTTTATCCTGTTAAGAAATATTTATACACGTTTCTGCATGTAAATTGATGGTTTTCAAAAAAAAAACTATTTAATCCCTCTAAAAAGTGACTACAATTCTTATTTTACTTTTTCGTCCATTTTATTTATTGTATTTGAGTTCCTACAAACATGGCGAGTTTGTACTTTTAATGGTTCAACTCCACTACCTTGGTTTTTCCTCTATTAATCCTCGTATTGAAGTCCTTCTTCAGGATGTCTTTATCCTGTTAAGAAATATTTATACACGTTTCTGCATGTAAATTGATGGTTTTCCAAAAGAAAAAAATATATTTAATCCCTCTAAAAAATGACTACAATTTTTTTTATTTTTTTCCGTCCATTTTATTTATTGTATTTGTCTTCCTACAAACATGGCGAGTTTGTACTTTTAATGGTTCTACTCCACTACCTTGGTTTATCCTCTATTAATCCTCGTATTGAAGTCCTTCTTCAGGATGTCTTTATCCTGTTAAGAAATATTTATAGACGTTTCTGCATGTAAATTGATGGTTTTCCAAATAAAAAATTATTTTTATTCCTTCTAAAAAGTGACTACAATTTTTTTATTATATTCGTCCATTGTATTTATTGTATTTGTGTTCCTACAAGCATGGTGAGTTTTTACTCTTAATGGTTCAACTCCATTACCTTGGTTTATCCTCTATTAATCCTCATATTTCAGTCTTTCTTTAGGATGTCTTTATCCTGTTAAGAATTATTGATACACGTTTCTGCATGTAAATCGATTGTTCTCCAAAAAAAGAAATATATTTAATCCCTCTAAATAGTGACTACAATGTTTTTTTTATTATTTTTTCGTCCATTGTATTTATTGTATTTATCTTCCTATAAACATGGCGAGTTTGTACTTTAAATGGTTCAAATCCACTTCCTTGGTTTATCCTCTATTAATCCTCATATTGAAGTCCTTCTTCAGGATGTCTTTATCCTGTCAAAAAATATATATACGCGTTTCTGCAAATAAATTGATGGTTTTCTCCAAAAAAAAATATTTTTAATCCCTCTTAAAAAGTGCCTACAATTTTTTTTTTCGTCCATTGTATTTATTGTATTTCTTTTCCTACATTTCCCCGGGATCGAAACTCGTTTTCAGCAACATGTGCGAGTTTGTAATTTTAATGGTTCAACTCCACTTCCTTGGTTTTTCCTCTATTAATCCTCGTATTGAAGTCCTTCTTCAGGATGTCTTTATCCTGTTAAGAAATATTTATACACGTTTCTGCATGTAAATCCATGGTTTTCCAAAAAAAAAAATATTTAATCCCTTTAAATAATATTTAGAATTTTTATTTTATTTTTTCGTCCATTGTATTTATTGTATTTGTGTTCCTACAAACATGGCGAGTTTGTATTTCTAACGGTTCAACTCCTCTTCCTTGGTTTATCCTCTATTAATCGTCATATTTCAGTCTTTCTTCAGGATGTCTTTATCCTGCATGTAAAATGATGGTTTTCCAAATAAAAAATTATTTTTAATCCCTCTTAAAAGTGACTACAATTTTTATTTTATTTTCTAGTCTATTGTATTTATTTTATTTGTGTTCCTACATTTCACCGGGATTGCAACTCGTTTTCAGTTTGTAATTTTAATGGTTCAACTCCACTTCCTTGGTTTATCCTCTATTAATCCTCATATTGAAGTCCTTCTTCAGGATGTCTTTATCCTGTTAAGAAATATTTATACAGGTTTCTGCATGTAAATAGAATGTTTTCTCCAAAAAAATATTTTTAATCCCTCTTATAAAGTGACTACAATTTTTTTTATTTTTTCGTCCATTGTATTTATTTCATTTCTTTTCCTACATTTCACCGGGATCGAAACTCGTTTTCAGCAAACATGTGTGAGTTTGTAATTTTAATAGTTCAACTCCACTACCTTGGTTTATCCCTCTATTAATCCTCGTATTGAAAGTCCTTCTTCAGGAAGTCTTTATCACTCTAAAAAGTGCCTACAATTTTTTTCGTCCATTGTATTTATTGTATTTGTGTTCCTACAAACATGGCGAGTTTGTATTTCTAACGGTTCAACTCCTCTTCCTTGGTTTATCCTCTATTAATCCTCGTATTGAAGTCCTTCTTCAGGGTGTCTTTATCCTGTTAAGAAATATTTATGCATGTAAAATGATGGTTTCCCCCCAAAAAAATATTTTTATTCCTTCTAAAAAGTGACTACAATTTTTTTATTATTTTTTTCGTCCATTGTATTTATTGTATTCTTTTCCTACATTTCACCGGGATTGAAACTCGTTTTCAGCAAACATGGCGAGTTTCTACTTTTAATGGTTCAACTCCACTTCCTTGGTTTATCCTCTATTAATCCTCGCATTGAAGTCCTTCTTCAAGGTGTCTTTATCCTGCTAAGAAATATTTATACACGTTTCTGCATGTAAATAGATGGTTTTCCAAAAAAAGTACTTATTTAATCCCTCTAAAAAGTGCCTACAAATTTTTTTTCGTCCATTGTATTTATTGTATTTTTCTTCCTACATTTCACCGGGATCGAAACTCGTTTTCAGCAAACATGTGCGAGTTTCTACTTTTAATGGTTCAACTCCACTTCCTTGGTTTTTCCTCTATTAATCCTCGTATTTCAGTCCTTCTTCAGGATGTCTTTATCCTGTTAAGCGATATTTATTCACGTTTCTGCATGTAAATCGATTGTTTTCCAAAAAATAAAATTAAACCCTCTAAAAAGTGACTACATTTTTTTTTCTCGTCCATTGTATTTGTGTTCCTACAAACATGGTGAGTTTGTATTTCTAACGGCTCAACTCCTCTTCCTTGGTTTATCCTCTATTAATCCTCATATTTCAGTCTTTCTTCAGGATGTCTTTATCCTGTTAAGAAACATTAATTCACGTTTCTGCATGTAAATTGAAGGTTTTCCAAATAAAAAATTATTTTTATTCCTTCTAAAAAGTGACTACAATTTTATTTTTTCGTCCATTGTATTTATTGTATTTTTTCTTTTCCTACATTTCCCCGGGATCGAAACTCGTTTTCAGCAAACATGTGCCGAGTTTGTACTTTTAATGGTTAAAAGCGTATTTTAAAGGAGTCTGATCTTTAACGCCCCTCATAACAGTTTTCTTTTTTTAAAACTAAACTTACTTTGATCGCCGACTTGATTGTTATTACTTCAAGTTTAGCTGTAAAGTGTAACGATTTACGACGCGCTGGCTACTGTTTCAGTTTTAATGATATCCCTGAAAGTCGCAAGAGCCGCCTGCTGCTGGTTCCTTGTCGGTGAAGCACATTAAAGCTTAAATTAAGTCTTCTTCTTCGTCGTCTTCTTCGTCCCTCCGGTTACAAAACGGGAGGAATTTAGAGGACAAGTTCACTTCGTTAAAAGGAAGGGCAGAGGAGGAAGAAGAAGGAGGAGGAGGAGGAAAAAAAGAAAAAGGCATAAGTAGTTAAAACAACACTTATTAGTCACTATTAAACGACAACTGAAAGTTTTTGAAACAACATGTTGGCTCAGCGGAGTTATCCTCTTTTTAAAACGTTGTCCTTTCCATTTATTCCTTCAGAAAACACTAAACTTTTCCAGCCAAGGTTACTTAAAAAAAACCTCTGAATTATTCTCGACCGTCGTCTGCCTTTCTTCTTCTTATTTATAGAAATCCTTATTGACTTGTCCTTTAATTTCCAGTTCCATCGCAATAAATATTCCATTCCGTTCCACCCAGGACTCGTCTGATGCCATCCTCCATGATATCCTTATTTTTTGCGCGCAAGCCTTTTCATTTTCCACAACGCTATCACACCGCATCCCACATCCTCCCTAATCTGATTAGGGGTATTTTTCTTACCTTGTCTCCGTCTTCTGTTCTTATTCCCCCCTCGCACACACTCTTTCCTCTAATGATAATTTTCCAAGTCCCTCGCGTCTTAAACTGCGGCCTATTAATCTATCCCCTTTAAAAATCCTCCATAATTTTTCCTCTCTTCCCCTTAATTCTGTTTCTCAACTTTCGTCCTTCTTTGATTCTATTCACCACGCGCGTTCTTTTTTTCCTCCTTTTTCCGCCAACTCCTATCGTCCACGTTTCGCAACCACATTTTTAGCAACGATTTCTTAATGTTCACACATATATTTTATGCCGTAAGTAAATTCCTCTTTCCCTTGCCTGTGACTATCCTACTCTAGTTATTCCTTATCTTCCTTCAAAATATCCATTCCCAATCTAATATCCTTTGTTGTTCCACTGTTTTCCCATACTAGACTCCATTAACATGGGTTTTTTTTCTCTCTCTATTATTCCTCATTTTTTCCATGACTACGTTCATGCCATTTATTATGTTTTCCAAGTCTTCTTCAGACTTCCCCCTGATACTACTACAATATCGTCGGCTAAGGCGTAAGGATTTTTATTTCTTCTCCTTGCAGTATGATTCCTTTTCCATATTCCGTTTTAACTTTTTTTCCATCGTCTGTTCTTTATATAGAAGTTTAAACAGGTTGTGCGACAGACTGCTGCATCCTTGTCTCACTCCTTTTCTTGATTACGGCTCCCTTTTCTTGGTCTTCTATTCCAATTATTGCCGCCTGTCTCCTGTAGATTTTGTATGTCTCTAAATTTTATTACAGCGCTTTTCAAAGCTTTAATAGTGTCTTTCAGTTCACATTATCAAACGCTTTCTTTTTTTTTCTAAATCTACAAATGCCATGAACGTATCCTGGCTTTTTTTTTCGTATCCTGTCTTCTAAAATTAATCTAGAATTCAATATTGCTTCTCTTTGTCCTCTACGTTCTTCCATAAACCACACCAATCTTCTCCTAACTCGCATTCAATTTTTACGTTCCATTCTCCTATATACTATTTTAGTTAGCCCTGCCTACAATGATGCAGGTTTTCTAGGGTTTCCTCTGCATCTCCCTAAGTGAAACACCTGGTAGGATCCTTAAACCACAGCCCGGGGGCCCTAGTCTAGTTAACCCTTCCTAGGCTACCTTGTGTTAACTTCCCCATCCCCTCCATTTAAATTCCCTTCCTACACCATTAAAGGGGATTTTCCTGTTTCAGGATCACCCTCATTTAGCCTGTTAACCTTCCTCATCCTCCCCTTCATTTTAATTCACTTCCTACGTTATTAAAGGGCATTTTCCTGTTTCAGGATCACCTTCATGTAGCCTGTTGATCCCCTCCAAATTTTTTCCCTATTTCAATTCCCTTCCTACGCTATTAAAGGGGATTTTTCCTGCTTCAGGATCACCCTCATGTAGCCTGTTAACCCCCCAAAAAAATATTTTTCATGCATGGGATCGTAAACAAGGATCTCTGTGCTGTTTGCATCTCTCAGCCCCATCTTTCTTTGGTATGGGTATCATTATATTTCTTTTTTACTAAAATATTATATATATTATTAACATAATTTTATGAAATTGTTTTAGAAATGAGGGGGACTGAAGGTGGAATTTTTTTTTCCAGGAATAGTTTTATTGATTTTAAGTTAAGAAACAGTAAAGAATGGCGTCTGAGTATAACGAAAAAAAATAAGGGGGGACGGGAAGAAGCTTTTTGACGGGAAACAGATCGCCAGGACGTGACTGATCAAGCCGGATTGCGATAAACAGGAAAGGAGAAAGGAAAGGCTGAGCCGCCGCCTCCTCTAAAATAAAAAGAATAAAATAAAATAAATAACAGTTTTATCCCGATACACTACTTGACAAACACCACCGCAGCAGAGGAAATATAGAAAAGGCGGGCAGGGATTAAGGGGGGGGGGGGCGGGCCTTTAATTTCCCAGTTTGTGAGTTGTTGTTCCTCCTCCAGCCTCCTTGTAATGAACGCGACTGACCCACGCACGCTCATTGATTCGTCCTGTGTCCTGTGTGTGTAACGTCAAAGAGCAGCTTTCACGAGCGACAAGACTTGAGTTCTTTTGCGCGATCTTTGCCTCGCGCGCACTACTAAACTCTGTGGCCGACAAAGATAATATTCACAACGACGACCAAAGGTAATATTGACTGTGTCCACTGGCGTATCGGGTTTTATTTGCATTGTAAACGGCACAAGTTCGTTTCCGTGGAAAAAAGTTTTGAATATCCGCCGCCATTGATGTAACAAGCTATTGTGTGTGTGTGTAACGGCTCAGTGACGTGCGGCGGCCAAATTAATCCTCGCTATAAAATAAAAACCCTATCCCCCTCTCTGCGCTCGACACTTTTTAAATTCTGACTCTATAAATATATATATTTATTTGCATTCCATGTTAAAATTCCTACATGTTTCTATTTTAAAAAATTACAGTCCTCGTTCGGTGGTTTTCTTTCCATAAAATCAATTATTTTTCTTTCTTTTCGCCTTATTTTCGGGGATTGCCTCGTTTTCCTTTCTGTTCTTTTTGAGGCTTTTACATGGCGTTCCATGGTCGTATAGTTAACACAATTTTTTTTTGCTGTTGTGGTATTCATTCCTTACAATGATCTCATGCAACCCTCCATGCTTGCGCAAGCATTTTCATTTCCTCCTAATTACTACACCCTCCCTAATCTGCTTATCGAATTCCATCCTCAGCCCTCTTCTGTTCATACCCCTCCCAAATATTTCCCTCTAATGCAAGACCCTTGTGTCTTAAAACATGGTCTATTAATCTATCCCTTCTTTTTGTCAACGTCCCTCCATATTGTTCCCTCTTCCTTCTTTGTTACTCTATCCACACATCATTTTCTCCTTTTTTTTTTGTTTTGTTATTGTGGTATTCAGTCCTTAGACTGGTCTTATGCAACCCTCCACGTTACCCAAGGTTGTGCAAGCATTTTTTTCCACATAAGTATAACTCCATTCCAAATCTGCTTATCGTATTCCATCCTCAGCCCTCTTATGTTCATATCCCCCCAAACATTTCCCTCTAAAGAAAGACCATTGTGTCTTAAAACGTGGTCTATTAATCTATCCCTTCTCTTGGTCAACGTCCCTCCATATTGTTCGCTCTTCCTCCCTTAGTTCCCCTATCCACCCATCACAACATTTCAAAGACTTCTATTCTTTTTCCCTTTCTTCAACTCCTACTTTCCTCGTTTCGCACCCGTACAGAACGCCGCCGCAGCACATATTTTCTTCAATATATTTCCCCCTCAAAGGTCAAATTATTCTTTGCATTGGTCCAGGGGTTTCAGCAGCATTCGTCGTATTAAGGTTCGATTAAATCTGACGGTTTGCAGATGCTGATTGTAATTTTCTTTTTTCTAAGCAGGTTCATGTATGTTAGCGTAATAGGCTTTATTACCAACTATTATCCTACTTTCAATCTCTTCCTCAATCACGTTGTTTCTATTTACTATGGATCCCATATGTATATATATTTATTTGATTTAACACCTTCGTATGTGCCTTCTCCAATTGATAAATTTTCTATTCTTCGGATCTTATCGTTACATCTTAAATACTTACATTTGTGATTGTTTTATAATTCCTTTTTGCCTTCTCTGAAACGTAGTTAAATAAAAGGTTGCATCAACCTTGTCCGAGTCCTACTTTAGCCGTAAAGTTATCTGCCCTAAATCCCTCCTATTTTTTTTCAGGACTACAGTACAGAGGATCTTCATCAATAGCTTCCTTCTCCCGCCATAGGTAGGGTTGTTTCCAAAGAATTCTTTTCACCCCGTCATTGGCTGTATTTCAACGTCCTCAAAATTTATTTTCCTTTTTTTAAGGAGTCCTACTTTAACAGTAAACTTATCTGCCCAAAATTCTCTCCTATTTTTTTTCAGGACTACAGTACAGAGGATCTTCATCAATAGCTTCCTTCTTCCGCCAAAGGTAGGGTAGTTTCCAAAGAATTCTTTTCACCCCGTCATTGGCTGTATTTCAACGTCGCCCACACTAATGAACCTCAAAATGTATATTTTTTTTCCTTTTTTGTTTTTGGTGTCTGTCCGAATAAAATTAAAGTAGCTGTAACGTGACGTCGGCGCCGCCCTGACGTAGCAGTCGCCCGGTAATTTAGTAATGGAAGACGGAAAAAAGGGAGGGGGAGGAGGAAAGAAAAGGGGGTGGGGGAAAGAATTGAGACGAAAGAAATCGGAACGCTACTTCCAGGCTTCAGACTGTCTGTCACTTTGTATGCCAATTTAAAAGGAAGGAGTAAGGAGGAAGGTGGAGGGAGGGAGAGAAGACGCGGGTTTGGGGTGGAAGAAGGTGGGTGAGAAGGGGGGGTTGGAAAACGTCAGACGAAAATTACGCAAACGAGACCGCTTCAAATAATTTTTTCCCCCGCCTTTTACACTCGAGATTTATTTACATGTATAATGTTAAAAAGTATTTCGTGCTCATTTATGATTAAAATGTCTTTTTTTTCTGGTCCTATTATTATTTTTTTCATGTTACACAAAACAGTTATTCAAATAAGACCTACATTAAATTTCTTTTTTTCTTTGGATTATTTCTTCACACAAACAAATTTTTCCATTCAATTATACTAGAAGGTTCGGTTTTAATATTTCTTTACAATTATTCCTTTTCAGCCCTTTTTTAATTTAATATGTACCTTTTTCTCATTAAACGGAGACCCGCAAGTTCTCCCCTCCCCCAATTTAAATGTATGGAAGAGAAAAACAAAATTTGTGTCACTGAAGGCGCGGAATCGTTGGGCGCGAAAAGGGTGACAGTAAGTGGGTCTGATAATGGTAATTAAGGACTAGGGAAAGGGAGGAAAAGAATAATTAGTTACATTACATGTCGAGGAATTTTAAATTAGGTTACTCCAGTTATGGTTAATTTAGGGAAAACCAAATTTAAATATTTTTTATTGATGACACATTTCCTTTTATTTCACATGCTGAGAATTTCTTTTCACCTCGATAGACAAAACTATTCTATTTCCTTTGGCTAATCAAAGGTAGAAACGTCCTTTTCTCTATTATTAAGTTGCCTGTCTTTCTGTCTGTTCCGCATAAAAACCTAAACGACTGGACCAAATTTGATACACGTGTTCTTTAAAACTCCTCTAAAATCTTATGGAGGTAAGGATTCGGCTACGATACCAAGGGTCAAGGGTACAGAGGGGGTAAAAACTTTTTAATATGCAAAAAAAACAGGTAAATATTTCAAATTTTTTGGGTCAATTAAGTTGGTAGTGTGTCCTCCGTTTCTGCTAGGGTATAATTTCAACCCCCCATCCACAATATAAGGGCAGTATGCTTAGGGAGAGGTAAGGAGGGAGTAGGGGCAGTGCCACACAAAAATAACCAGAAAACTGTCGAGATTGGTCTCTAAACCGGTGTAATGTGAGTCGCTGAGTTTTATTCTGGCATTAGAAAAAAAATTGTACTTTAAGTTACAGTTCATCTACTAAGAAGGGTTAGAATGGGGTTAAAACAGACGTCTGTATACTATTTTTTAACGGATGGGAACGATTTCGACCTAATTTCGATCGGGTGTTCTTTGTGAAAGGAACCCAACACAATTAGGGTAAAACACGGGTACCAACACACAGGACGATAGTGGACAGGAGCTAATTCTTTTTTTTTAAATCCATAAACAGCTGTTATTTCTTTTCTAATATGTATACTTTTTTAGGATCAATTAATTTGATAGCTTTTTTTGGGGGGTGACTTTGTTGCGTATAATTAATTTCAACCCCATTCATCGTGACAGGGGTTGGTGTTTAGAGGACAGTCACATAAGGGGAATAAAAATAAAATAACAAAACCAGTCGAGTCTTGTATCGAAATCGGTGCTACGGGAGTCGTTGAGTTTGATTCTGAGACGTAGAATGCGAATTAAATTGCACGTTCAACCCTCCCTCCCTTCATCCCCACCGCGTAACAGAGGGATCGGGACGAAGGATAGCAACACACATCTGCGCGAAATACTTTTGAAAGGACAGAAAAATTTTGATAAATTAAAAAAAAAATTGTTTCCATATTCCTCGTGACTCTATAAAAGAAACCGAAACACTTTGAAAGGAAGACACGGCTTTCAACCCCCTAGAGGGGAGAGGGAGGGAAATTATCGGAATTTTTACATGTAAGAAAGGCTCATATTTGAGTCCAAAAATTAAATCTTGAGGTCAATTACTTTTAATAGTGTTTCCCCGACAATACTTGAATATAATTTCAACCCCTACCTGTATATAAGGGGGTTGGGCTGAGGGGGGTGGTTAGGGGTGTGTAAACGAGTCATATGAAAATAAAAAAAATAAAAACTGCCGAGCTTGATGTCGAAACCGGTGTAACGCCTTAAAACCTTGAGAAAAAAATTTTCTCCCTTCAGTGGAGGGAGGGTAATTTTTTTACTTTGTTAGAGTAATAAAAATATTTTTTATCCCTGCCATTGTACCGAGATATTTTTTGAGGTTCATATTGTGACTTTTTCGAACCAAGATTTAAATATTGTACCGGGATATTATAAATAAATACCCGAATTTACACCGGGTCCCCAGATAATTATAAGAAACATTAAGGTACAAAGGTATATATATATATAGCATATATATCAAGAAAAACTAGAAGTAGGAAGAGAGGAAATAACATACTATTCCTTTAACCCCTGTCAAACTATACTTTTATAAAAAAAATTAATAGCTATTAATTGCACCCTGATGCGTTTTATTCTTCCTTTTCTCCCTTTACCCTACACATATATTATAATTTAATTATTAGAATAGTGACCTTCTGAACCCTGTAATTTTTCTTTCTCTTTTTATTTCCCTGTTACTCCTATAAACTGTAATTTTTTATTTTATTTTTTGCCGTTAGAAGAATAATATGTCAATATATTCCCCTTTTTTTAATATATATATAACGTTACAGAACCTTTTAAACATATGTGTCTAAACGTCCAGACTGTCACACAAAAAAGTTTTCCCCCCTGTCATTGTTTCTCTCTATATATATACACAATATCTTTTATTTATTATTATTTCAGTTCGTTTCACCTTCACAAACTGAAAACTTTCAACAATTCACCCCTACAAAGAGGGTGGATAAAAAAATACCTCAACAATTTAAAAACAATGTAGATTCATATAAGGACCACGTAGAAAATGAAACACTGTCCATTATATTTTTTTATATTCGTGTGATTTTTTTTTCTCCCCCCTGTCAATATATCAGGGCAACGGTTTGTTTCCCCATTTTTTTAGCTTTCATATATATGTATATATATTTTTTTAGAGAGAAAATAAAAATAAAATGCTTTAACGGTAGTTGAAAAGCGAAAAGGCTTTGACTTGGAAATCAAAGTCAATGTTATTCACTTCGAATAACATTTACAGTTTAAACGCTCGCTAACCTTTTTTTTTTCATTTAACAAACTTCATGAATGCTCTTAAAAAATTGGCTCGATTGATCGACCACTTCAACAGGTATATAGAAAAAAAAAACCTTTTCGTATCCACGTACACACATACATATAAATATTTTTTTTATTTTATTTTCCGTTCTCTGTATGAAGGGTTGGATGATGTGTGGGGTGGGTGGGAAAAAGGGAGAAGGGGAAAAAAGCCATTTGACAGCAAATTCATTTCGTATCAACGTTCACAGTCGATTCCTGAAAACACAGCAGATGAGGGGGGAAGGAGGGGGGGGAGGGGAGAAGAGCTAATATCGACGTCACGACCTGCGCGTCATCGTGACGTCATGGTGACGTAGCCGGCTCGATTATTTATTAGTAATCCGAATTAAAAAAGAGGGTTTGTTTGGTCAAACAGCAGACCATTATTATTATTATTTAATTAATTAATTACCGTAATTACCTGACCCGGACACTGTGACAAATATAACAAAAAACAAACTGGCACATATTTATTCATGATTCATTATTATAAATAGAATGGAAGTATTAGCGGAAATCACAACAATATTTTAATAATGATGAAGGTAAAAATATATATATATTTTTTTTTTAAAAAAAAAGGTTCACAGAGTGTATTGATGATGTTTCAAAAAAGTAGAATCATCAAAATATTCGAAAATAATCTGAATAAGGAAGGGGAAAGGAAGCTCAGTATGGGAAATAGTTAAATTTAAGGAAAAAAAGACAAGAATGCGACAACAAAAAAAATGTTACACTTAATATTAAAAAAAGAAATAGTTCCTGCAGAAATGTTATTTAAACATTCTAAAAAAAAACACTTTCAGAAACGTTTTAGAAAGGAGGAAAAAAAAAAAGCAAATAAACAAACACGCCTTAAATCACACCTTTCGAAATTATTCAACAATATTTTTCTTTAACGTTTCGTCCAAAAAATTTGGAACTTCTTCAGGTAAAAAACATACCGATACAATAAAAGTACGAACTTGAAGTATTTCCAAAATAACGACTACCAACATAAAAAAAAGAGTTCCCTGTGCTCCTGAAAGATATAAATGCTTACGTCATCAGGCAAAATATAGCTAGGAAATTACAAATTTACAAAATAACGGCTACCACCACATGAGGAAAAAAAAGAGTTTCCAGTGTTCCTGAAAGATATGAAAATCTACGTCATAAGGCAAAATAAAACTAGGAAATTACAATATATCTTAAATAACGGCTAACACCATAAAAGAAAAAAAAAACGTTTTCGGTCTTCCTAAATGATATAAATGCTTACGTCATTAGCCAAAATAAAAAGGAGGAAATTACAATAATTCCTAAATAATAGCTAAAATCATAAAGGAAAAAATATATTTTCGGTGATCCCAAATAATATAATTGCTTACGTCATTAGCCAAAATAAAACTTAGATATTGAAATGTGTCCAAAATAACGACTACCAACACAAAAAGAAAGGAAAAGTGTTCTCCGTGCCTCTGAAAGTTATAAATGTGTACGTCATAAGGCAAAATATAACTAGGAAATTACAAATTTTCAAAATGACGGCTACCAACACAAAAGAAAAAAAAAGGAGTTGTGTGTGTTCCTGATTCATATAAATGATTACGTCATTAGCTAAAAGAAAAGAAGGAAATTACAATATATCGTAAATAATGGGTAACAATACAAAATAAAAATAAAAAGTTCCCCGTGTTCCTCAATGATGTAAATGCTTACGTCATTAGCCAAAATAAAACTAGGATATTTAAATGCGTTCAAAATAGCGTCTACCAACATAAAAGAAAAGAAAAGAGATCCCCGTGCTCCTGAATGATATAAATGCTTACGTCATAAGGCAAAATATAACTAGGAATTACAAATTACCAAAATAACGACTACCAACATAAGAAAAGGGAGTAGTGTGTGTTCCTGAATCATGTGAATGCTTACGTCAATTAACAAAATAAAACTAGGATATTTAAATGTATCCGAAATAGCGTCTACCAACATAAAAGAAAAGAAAAGAGATCCCCGTGTTCCTGAATGATATAAATGCTTACGTCATTGGCCACAATAAAACTAGGAAATTACAATATTTCCCCAAATAACGGCTACCACCACAAAAGAGAAAAATTTCTCCCCGTGTTCCTGAATGATGCAAATGCTGACGTCATAAGCCACAATGAAACTAGGAAGGTTTAAGTTGTTCCCCCCCCTATTTCTAGTTTCTCGGTTCATCATTTAAGCACAATACTCGCGCTCCTTTGGCCCTAATTTCCCTGCACCGCCCCATCAGCCGCTACTGTGTAACTATAGACGTGTAGAGCACACACGTGTGTGTGTGTTCGTGTTTGCAAATTATGTACAACCAATTAACTGGATTGCCTCCTTTACCTTGGCTTATAAATAATTGATGACTGGGGATGAATCAGGTGAATCAAAACCCAGCCGGCTTTCGATCCCTTCCTTTCTCAATTTCCCGCCCCCGCCTCTCGTCCCCCCCACGCCCCCCCCCCTCGTGGGGTAATATTATATTACCTTAGACGAGCGTGAAAGCCTAGCCGAGGGTGGATATGCGCCTCCTGCCTGTGATTCGCCATGTGCCTCTCCTAATTACACACGCGATTGTGCGTAAATCCGAGAGAGAGAGAGAGAGAGAGAGAGAGAGAGAGTAGGGTCAGGTAACGCCGCAATGTTTGCAGCACTGGCAGAGAGCGCTCTCAGCAATTCTGAGCAAACAACCCGACAGGGAAAACAACACATAACCGAATATTTACGCTAAAGTTACGATATTGTAAATACCACTAATAACAACAACATGATGATGTATTATCTTTGCAAACATGGCTGGCGAAAGGAAAGGAAAGGAAAACAACCCAACAACCGTGCTTCGTTATTAACAATACTTCTAGCAATCTTCTTATAACTGCGTTTTTACTAACTAAACACACCGGGGGTGGTTTTTTTCTCTCTTTTCCCTTACCGATCGATCTTCATATTCAACTATAATCCCATTCCTTATAATCCTTATCTTAATTATGCACAGAAACCCCGCGGAATTCTACTATATTAGTGTGTGACCTTTCGCCGCCCCTTCCCAATTTTCTGGGGGATCAGTCCCCGTGTGTCTAACCTCTTTCCTCGTCTGCGAGGCGTATTCTCGGCTTTTTTTTTTCTGCCCCGGGAAACCTGCCTTGTCCGTATTAGGGCTACATTTAACAATACGTTATGAAAAAACCCATTAATTTTAACTCATTAGTAAAATTTAAAATTTTGCGTGGAACTGAAACTGAAAGTGAAACACATGTTGACGATCCTGGGTCTGAAATATAATTGTGATGTCTCAGCAACAGTCACGTGTCACCTCCAAGAAAAACACCTGCTGAGAATGCTCGTCCCTATCTCTCTGTCTGTTTTTCTATTTCTCTCTATCTTTCTATATCTCTCAGTCTACTTTTCTCCATCTTTCTATATTTCTCTGTCTATTTTCCTATTCTCTATATTTCTATATTTCTCTGTCTAATTTTCTATTTTTCTCGATCTTTCTATATCTCTCTATCTTTCTATATCTCTCTGTCTATTTTTCTCTATTTTTATATATTTCACTGTCTAATTTTCTATTTTTCTCCATCTTTATAGATCTCCCTATCTTTTTATTTCTCTCTATCTTACTCTCTCTCTCTCTATCACTCTCTCTATCTTTTTATATTTCTCTGTCTAATTTCCTATTTTTCTCGATCTTTCTATATCTCTCTATCTTTCTATTTCTCTGTCTAATTTTCTATTTCTCTCTATCTTTCTATTTCTCTCTATCTTTCTATCTCTCTCTATCTCTCTATCTCTATCTCTCTATCTCTATCTCTCTATCTCTATCTCTCTATCTCTATCTCTCTATCTCTATCTCTCTATCTCTATCTCTCTATATCTATCTTTATCCTTCTACCTCTATCTCTTTATCTCTCTATCTCTATCACTGTATCTGTATCTCTCAATCTCTATTCTCTAACTCTATCTCTCTACCTCTATCTCTCTATATCTACATCTGTCTATACAATTATATACAGCAGATGTTTGTTACAGTTATCAATAATATAGACGAAAAATTACGCCCAAAAATTTGGTCAGAATTAAACATTAATCGCTAACGAAATTATAACACGACGTTTCGTTCCCTTTGTTTGGAAACTGCTCAGGTGAGAAAACAATTTATTAAAATAGAAACTAAAAAAATATATTTGTAGATTTTTATAAAAACGTCGTGATATAATTTCATTAGTTATTAATGTTTAATTCTGACCAAATTTTTGGGGGAGTCATTTTTTTCGCCTGCGACATTCGAGGTACAGTCTGAACAACTATAAAATTTGTTTTTAATAATAGATTGTTTGATAATTCGGAAATCAGTTTGAGGAAAATTATTATTTTTTAAATAGTTACGAGTTGTAGTTTCTTGAAGGTTTTCTGGATACGATTTTGCTTACATTTTCTGTCCTGTTAAACGTTTATTTGAGGTGTTTAAGTTCAGGTTAACTTTTCTTTTCTTTTTTTTTTACTTGCTGCTCTAAGTTTTTATGTCCTTTCCCCCTTGTCCCATTAACGTTTCACAGCCCATACGTTGGACCGTTTCGTTACTTTTAATTTTACGATTCGTCGTGAGTCGTTGTCAAACCCCTACTTGCCTGGAAACTCTCATAACTTGCAGTGTGACACATTGCAAGGGATATTCTAAAAGGAATTTGATGTTTGTTAAGCTCATCCTAAGGGAGAGGGGGGCAGACGACGAATGTTGTCGGAAGCTTTACACAAACTTTACACAAGTGGTTAAGTTTAGATCGATTCACAAGACCGAGAGTCAACACAAACATCATTATTAATGATGTTGACGCGAGAATGGTGATGCGGATGACACTTATTACACAGCTTTTCTGTCCGTGGAGGAGAAATTATGGAGAGGAGAGGTGTGTGTGTGTGTGACGACGACGGAGCTTCCTCAAACACAAACAAGAAGGATAAAGAGCGGCGGCGGCGGCGACGACGACGGTCGTGTCTGGCTCCTCGAGAGAAAAGTTACCACCAACAAGTAGTGCTCGAGGAACCGAGAGGAGACTCGAGGGAAAACTTATTCGATGTTTCTGCATTAGATTTTAATAACTACTGACGACAGTTGAGAAACGGCGGCAAAAAAATCTCACACCGAATGACGCGCAAAGTTCCCGGCCGGTCAGTAAACCTTGTTTGCCTACAGACCTTAGCACTGACGTCATTTTCTTCGTGTAATGAGTGTAAATTGGATTTAGCACTATGTTGAAAGTTGTGTGAACCGCGGAAGATTTTAATAACCAGTTACGACGGTTGTGAATCTCACTGAATGACGCGCAAAGTTCCCGGCCGGTCAGTTCACCTTGTTTGCCTACAAACCTTAGCACTGACGTCATTTTCTATTCGTGTAATGAATGTAAAATGGATTCAGCAATATGTTGAAAGTTGTGTGAACCATAGAAGAATTTAATAACTAGTTACGACGGTTGAGAATCTCACTGAATGACGCGCAAAGTTCCCGGCCGGTCAGTTCACCTTCTATTTCGTCACGGAGTGAATAATTCCCCATATTGGAAACTCTCAGTACAGGAAAAACTCCAAGGACGCAAGAGAGGCGAGACATTGGAAATACCGACGAACTTACCCCAAAATAACCGTTTGGTGACTTAAAAAAAATAAACTGGTACCTCACTCCAGTTTTTTGACACCACCGGGAGAAATTTAGGAAGGCCGCGCGTGTCCCCCACTTTTCTCCATAAATTTGGACCGCCGCGGGGCCAAGCCGGATTTTAATTGGAGACCGAGGGGTCAGGTGATCCGCCATGTATCTCACGTAAGGCGTGAATGAAGGACATGACCTACGTGGATGGGGACGGGAAAAAAATTGGGCAGTTGGGTATGGAGAGTTGAAAAAGTCTGGAAGGTGTGTGGTGGATGATCCACGGCACATGAACATGTGAAAGAGGTAAAAGTTGATGCAGTCGGGAATGGAACTCGGAAGAAATAAGGAAAGTATAGATGAGATGAGAGATAGAGTTTGGCGATGATCATCGGAAATTAGGAATAAATGGATTCAGACTGAGAGATGTTTACAATTTAATCTGAGAAGAAGGCAGACGACAACAAACAGTAAGAGCCCCCGTCTACCAAAAATACGCTTAGAAAGAAGACCAGGTACCAATGGCATAATTAACCACTGGAAGGACGCGGAAACAGTCCGAATCACGAAAAGGGAGGAGGAAGCAGCCGTTTCACAAAGGTAAAACAGGTGCGTGTCTGTGGGCACTGTCATTACTGTTGTTCTGCTCCAAAAACCCCGTACAAAACGACCCTTAGTAAATTGATTATAAGCTGAGGCTAGTCGAGGTAAATTATTAAAATTGGCCCCAAAGTTTTGTAATTTTTGTTTCATTTCGATTTAGATGAAAATCTAACCCTACTCATTAATAGACTGATGAAGACGGGCTGTAGAGAATATGATACAGTGATAAACTGAGAAAAAAAGTATAAAGAGATGGAAAAGAATATGTAGATTAGGATGGTCTGGGACATGTCGAAAGATATGAGGGAAACGAAAGAAGTTAAGCAGGCAGTATTTGGAACAAGTTGATGGAGTAGGAACAAGGGTGAAGACCAAGGACGAAGTTCATGTGGCAATTAAGAAGTGCGAAGTTACAACGATGGAAAGAAGTGTCCTTGGAAAGGTCATGATGGAGGAAAATTTTGGAGGAGGCGAAGGTTCTTTGCTTGGACTCTAGAGCCAAACTATGATGATGTAAGGAATAAAACATCCAGAAAGAATAGTTATTTCAAACTAATACAGTTGACAGTGAGCAGTAATTATAAATGAAAGGGCAAGAAAAGAAAGCAGAAATTATAAAAAAAAAGAGTAAGTCGAGGATTCCCTTATAGAACAGCCGATGAAGAAACTTGACAACGAAAACTGGCAAAAAGGAATCAAACTGCAAGGACAAGAAATAAAAACCCAAAAAGGTTTTCAGACGATACTGTGGGTTTTTAGTGAAGTTGGAATATGACTTGGAAAACATGATAAATGGTATGAACGTGGTCCTGGAGGAAGAGTAAAACATGAGGATTATTAATAGTGAGGAAAAACCGAGGACGAGGTGGTTGGTTGGTTGGTCGATGTACAAGATGAAGATACAAGGATGGACGACAGATGAGGAAGTTTTTGGGAGGAGGCGAAGGTCTTTCTTTGGGGGGCTGTAGACACAAAACTATGATGATGATGATGAGGTAGAAATTGAAGTGAGAGTTGGCACAGTTGATGACGTTATCAGGAAGTTTTTTTGGAGGAGGCGAAGGTCTTTCTTTGGGGGGCTGTAGACACAAAAATGATGATGATGATGATGAGGTAGAAATTGAAGTGAGATTTGGCACAGTTGATGACGTTATCAGGAAGTTTTTTTGGAGGAGGCGAAGGTCTTTCTTTGGGGGGGCTGTAGACAAAAATGATGATGATGAGGTATAAATTGAAGTGAGAGTTGGCACAGTTGATGACGTCATCAGGAAGTTTTTGGAGGAGGCTAAGGTCTTTCTTTGGGGGCAGTAGACACAAAAACGATGATGAGGTAGAAATTGAAGTGAGAGTTGGCACAGTTGATGACGTCATCAGGAAGTTTTTTTGGAGGAGGCGAAGGTCTTTCTTTGGGGGGCTGTAGACACAAAAACGATGATGATGATGAGGTAGAAATTGAAGTGAGAGTTGGCACAGTTGATGACGTCATCAGGAAGTTTTTTTGGAGGAGGCGAAGGTCTTTCTTTGGGGGCTGTAGACACAAAAACGATGATGATGATGATGAGGTAGAAATTGAAGTGAGAGTTGGCACAGCTGATGACGTCATGCATGAGGAAGGTGGGTCCTGATAAGCTGTGACGTTATCCTCAACGTCCTTACTGTCGAGATATTTTAAAAACAAATAATATATTTTTTTTTATAATTTTTAATTGTGAGGAAGTTGATGTAATATGAGCAAAGCGCTGCTGTTGTTGGAAGCACCTCGGCTGCTTCTTATCTTGTAGGCTATGGAAAACCCCCCCGCTCCAGTATTGTTTTCCCTCCCTCCTTCCTTCCCGCGTTTGGTTTCATGGAATAATACGAGAGGAAAGTACCTTTTTTCCTGGAAGGAAGGCAGACAGCAGACACTTGACGCGCGGGCTAATAGATTCCCCTCCAGCTGATTTATAATCCAAGTGCTGGCTGGAAACTCTCCACGTCGGCCGGCGGCTTGACGAGTAATTAAGAATATTTCCCCCGGGGGTCTTCCCCGGGCTTAAAGCTCTCCTCTCCTCTCGTCTCCACGGTCCAGCTCCAGAGCCGCCATCATCCACACACACACACACACACACCCCTGAGGAGAAACACGCTTATTAACCATTTAAATCACGATATTATTTCCAGGTACTTGACCACATCCAGGCACTTATATTTATTTCCTTATCGAAGTAGTCCTCAAAAATAAGCGAAATGGGAACCAGTGAAAATTACCATTACGTAAATAAGTAACAGTAATGATAAAAAAAGAAGATCTTATAACCAAGGAAAGTAAACCACACACTTTATCCTTAATCCGTGAATAAATTCGTAAAAAGGAAGATTTTTGACCTAAAATTACGAGATCATATTCCGATAAAATACGCAGGCTAAATTTAGGGGTTGTTACTAAATGATTACAGGCGACATTCAGAGTTGAAGGGGGCAAGAAAAGAAAGCAGAAATAATCATGACAGTAGCCAACCATCCTCTTTATCTTACATAAGGCGATGAAGAAAGTTAAAAATACATTAGGAAAGAAAAATAAAATGCGAGGAGAAGAAATCAAAAAAAAACCTGATGATATTGTGGTATTAGGGGAATCATAATAAGAAGACTAGGAAACCGTAATAAATGGTCCTGGAATCACACATACTAATCGACGTAGAAATTTAGAAATTTTATATGCTTTCGAAATACATAAAGTTATGTATAATATTTTATCATGTAACCTGTAACTCTAAACAAGGTTCCATATTTATGTACATAAGTATTTTTTTTAAAAAATAGTAATGCTTCATATTTTTTTAGGTGAATATGGCAATTGCCGAAAGCTTCTTCAGAATATAATTTGAGAATCAAAATTGAAATATTTTTGGTTTTATGAAGTGACTGATATATAAATTAGGGGAAAACTATCATCATAATAAAATTTCTTTCTTTCTTTCTTTCTTTCTTTCTTTCTTTCTTTCTTTCTTTCTTTCTTTCTTTCTTTCTTTCTTTCTTTCTTTTTTCTTTCTTTCTTTCTTTCTTTCTTTCTTTCTTTCTTTCTTTCTTTCTTTCTTTCTTTCTTTCTTTCTTTCTTTCTCTCTTTCTTTCTATATTTCTTTCTTTCTTGCTATCTTTTTTCTTTCTTGCTATCATTTTTTCTTTCTTTCTTTAACATCCAAGTCCAAGCCCATGCCAAGGATTCGAACCCGGGACACCTCTAGGTTGTGAGGCAGCAACTAGAGGCTAACCACTACACTACAGAAGGTCAACATCAGTCTTTAAACAAAAAATGTTTTTTATTAAATTCCTTGAATGAAAATTTATATTCTCCTAACCATAATAATATCCTTAGTCCTGGAGAAAGAGTTCAAATATGAGGATTAACAGAGGGAAGAAAACGAAGGTGATGGAGTCTAATATGGGAAACAGTGGAATAACAGAGGCTGTCACATCGGGAAGGGATATTTTTGAAGGAAGTTAAGGGAATTGTGCTACTTGGGAAGCGTAATAACTAGAGGACAGCTCAAGGGAAGAAATATTTAATTAAGCCAAAAATCGATTCCCATAGCCTTGTTCTAAATTAAACACTACGTCGCGTTTCAACTATTTTTTTGTTTTCCCCCTTCCCTCTCTCCCCCGCCACCCCCTGGGCTATGTTCATCCGTTTTCCACCCTCCCCTCCCCCCGGCATGATCCAGCATTATTATTAATAATCCGGCATTAAAGTAGATGCGAGGCTTTTGGCGTTATGCAAGCTTTGTCGGAAGATAATCCTGCCAGGTATCAACCCCTGGCTGAATTTCGGATTTCGCCATTGATGTTCAGTTTGTTTTATTGTTTGTTGCCTCGTCAATTACACCCCCGCCCCCTCTATGTTATATGTAACAGCAGGACTAACACGTAATTTGTTGAGCAGATGTGTGTGTGGGGGACAAATAATACAGACTGGAGTTCCTCAGGGGTCTATTTTAGGTACCTGAAGCCCCATAAATTCTTCAAAAAAATACTTTTTTGAGGGAGGGGAAGGTGAGGGGGATGATCCTAGCCATTTTTAAGCAAAAATAATCTGGAAAATGCTGCCAAATGAGACATTAAGGACGCACCTAAGTGCTGCAGGTCAGCCAACTCTTATAAAGTAAAAAAAAATTACCATTCATTTTGTATTCTATTAATTACTCTTGCTAAGGTTAATCATTTTAAAAAAGTGTACAAGATTGTTGTAAAATATTGTAATTAAGGCCTTGCTATAGGAAACAAGAAAGCAGGCTAAAAATAGAGAAATAAATTATTTTTTTAAAAAAATAGTCAACTCTTATAAAGCCAAAAAAATAAAAAAAATCTACATTGAACTCTTAAATATTAACGACAAACAACTGCGGCAAAAAAATTGAAGCTGAACGCACAAAATTATTAGGAAAACCAGCAAACAACAAATTAAACTGGAAAAATCACGTCCGGACAACCTCTGCCCTTAGGAAAATGGGTGTGGGGAAAAAAACATTCAAAAGAACTAGGATTTGAATCAAATTAGTCTGGCATGGAGATTAGAAAACAGTGAGGGACTCAATGAAAGGTGAAATAAAAAATAAATAAAAATTTTTTTGAAGAAAAAAAAGGAACTGGTATAAGATGTGCCTTGTGAAAACTGTGAGCATAAGGTTGGGAGAATACGCTGAACCTTCGAAAATTCAAAAGAAAGAATCATGAAGTTAATTAGGGGGGTGGAAAAAAGTAAAAATAAGGCCTAAGGATAGCGATGCATTCAAAAGAAAGATTCTGGAAGGTAATTTATAAGCCGGAAAAAGAGGATTAGGTTATGGGTGAGAAAAAAAGGTACGCACAGTAAAGGGTATATATGAAAAAAAAGTAATGGGTAAATACGGGTTAAAAAATAAGTAAATTATAACTGAAATAATGAGGATACTAATAAATGTTTAAGAATAAAATATAAACAGGGCGATATAAGATGGTAAAAATGGTGTACATATTACACAGGAATATTGTTAGGTATAGGATACTTGGCAAAAGTAAACTATTGGTTTAAAATTAAGGTGATTAATGTAAATGACCAAAAAGAGATTGTAAGAAAAATATAAAAAGAAGTGAAATTGCTTTATAGAAGAAAGACTTTATGATGTAGATGTAAACAAAGGGAAAACTTGAAGACAGACAATTAAAAGAATATGTGAAGAATTTATATATGAATTTAATATATTGACATGTACAAAATGTATAGACAAGTTCATAAAACATTAGAGGTAAGGATTAATGATTATAAAAATTTTAAGAAATTGTCTATAAATAATGAATATTGTATATATGTATAATAATTGTTGTTTAAATTAAGTGTATATGTAGGAATTAATCATCATCATTGTGAAATAATAGGAAAGACTATAATTTAAGCCGTTACGATTAAGATGACTAACAACCAGAAAGCTACTACGTTAAGAAAGTGAATTATAAAAAGACTGTAAGAGAAATCAAATGGTAACACTACAAAGGTCCCTTATTGTGAAAATTTTATCTGGTCACATGGATGTGGAGATTTCCCCTTTGGAGAAGGCGGGAAAAGGAGAGGTAGTTAAGAAACTGTAAATTAGACCTTGAGAAAAAAAATAAAGGAAGATGTTAGAGGAATTCGAGAAGTTGAATCGTAAGGTCGGGATAAAGTAGAAAGGAGTGTGAAGGAAGATTCAGTTCAAGCTAGGTAAGTGGAAGGGGACGTAAGAAGCAGAAGAGAGAAGAAGAAACCGGACAATTAAATAGGTCAGTGCTAGTTGGAAGGAGGAAGGAAGGAAGGAAGAGACGAGAGAAGGAACGAGTGCCTTGAATTCAGAAATTTTAGAAGGAGGAAAACTGATGATTTTTCCTCCTCTCCCCACCTACAAAAAATATATACCAGAAATACCAGATCCATTTCCGTTGACCTGGAGGAAGGAAATACGCTACGAGGAATCTCCAGTACTAAGCTCCATCCGGGGACGTAATTATATAGAAAGATGAAGAAACGGGTTCGTCACGAACGTAAAATTCTCTGCTGCTCGCTGTTACCCCAATAGGTAACACTGAGGACTTCTCCGTGAAATCTGAAAAATTATCCGCCATTTATTATTACAAAACTGTAAATAATGCACAGGACAATAAGAAGAAACAAATATATATTTTTTAAAATATAAATAAAATAATTGCTCTATTTTTTATAAAAAATCAAAAATAATTTAAAATAATTATCCCCTCCCCCCTTTCTTTTCCAGAAATATTTAAAAATAACTATTTTATAATTCCCCCTTTTCCCTTTCTTTTTCAGAAGAATATTGCATGAACTACGGTATATTACAAAAAAACCTGATTTTATAAAGCGATTAAATGAAATTTTATTATTTTTTGGGGTTCATGTGTTAGTGAGGTTCCTACATGAAGACCCACCAACTTTACATTAAGCTCATCACATTCGTTCCCTCACCCTCCCTCCCTCCCACACCACCCCCCAAAAAAGAAAATCCTTTAAAAAGCCACCACCGCAATAGAAACGTAAAAAGAGAGTGAGAGGAGAGATCACACACACACACGGTAGCTCTTCATGGAAAGAGGGATGGACCGTCAGTGTATAAGGGTAGGTAGGCTACGTACCTCAAAGGGGTTGAAGGAAATGAATGCGCTGAAAGCCTTGCTGCTAAAAGATACAACCTCCAAGGCCCCGGCTTTTCATCACATCCAATCACCGTAAAATATTGCTGCATCCACAGACCAAAATCCCACCCCTTGGATATCGTGACGTTGCATGCAGCTCTTTCCACAGCCTTCTCTAATTTAGCTTCTTTGCATTCCTATTACTAGGAGGTGAAACGTTGCTCCAAGCGGTAGTAACTAACCTTACAGCATGAGATGATGATTACTGTCGTCACTGAGTTTGAAGCCTCACTGTAACCTACGTCATTGTAAAAGACCTAAATTTACACTGAATTTCTTTCTTTTATTTATTTCTTACCTTTTTTCTTTCTTTCTTTCTTGCCTTCTTGCTTTCTTTATTTATTTATATCTTTCTTTCTTTCTTATTTCTTGCTTTATTTCTTTCTTTCTTTCTTTCTTTCTTTCTTTCTTTCTTTCTTTCTTTCTTTCTTTCGATCTTTCTTTCCTTTTTTCTTCCTTTCTTCCTTGCCTTCTTGCTTTATTTATTTATATCTTTCTTTCTTGATTTCTTAATTTCTTTCTTTCTTTCTTTCTTTCTTTCTTTCTTGTTCCTTTCTTTCTTACTTTATTTCCTTCGCTCTCTTTCCTTTTTTATTTCTTTCTTTCTTCCTTGCCTTCTTGCTATCTTTATTTATTTATATATTTCTTTCTTTCTTTCTTTCTTTCTTTCTTTCTTTCTTTCTTTCTTTCTTTCTTTCTTTCTTTCTTTCTTTCTTTCTTTCTTCTTTCTTTCTTTCTTTCTTTCTTTCTTTCTTTCTTTCTTTCTTTCTTTCTTTCCTTCTTTCCTTCTTTCCTTTTTTCTTTCTTTCTTTCTTTCTTTCTTTCTTTCTTTCTTTCTTTCCTTCTTTCTTTCTTTCTTTCTTTCTTTCTTTCTTCCTTTCTCCTTTTCTTTGTTTTTATTTTTTTCTTTTCTTCTTACTGTCTTTTTTTCTTCCAAAGTACAAAATCCATCCGCAAAATTTTTATTACCTGCGTTGCTCAAGCTTTTTTTATATAATAATTAATTAGAATAATAAAATATCGAGAAAGGAGGTTTATACCATTACCTCTACAAAAGAAGGGCAGCAGTAATTGGAATAGAAGTTCAACGAAATAAAACCGTAATCTAGAAAGGGGTAAGACAAGGATGCAGAAGGCAGGCAGCAGTGATCAGAATAGAAGACCAACGAAATAAAGCCGTAATCAAGAAAGGAGTAAGACAAGGATGCAGCAGCAGTCTGTCGCCCCACGTTGTTTAACTTATATATACGACAGGTGATGAAGAAAATTAAAACATAATATAAAAAAGGAACCACACTGTTAGGTGAATAAATAAAACCCTTGCGCTTTTCCGACAATACTGTGGTATTAGGAGGAGTCAGAATAAGACTTGGAAACCATAATCCTGGGAAAAAAAGAGTTCAATATGAGGATTAATAGAGGCAAAACCAAGGTAATGGAGTGTAGTATGGATGGGAAAACAGTGCGATAATAAAGGCTGTTAGATTGAAAAGGGATATTTTGAAGGAAGTTAAGGAATTCTGCTACTTGGGAAGCTGTAATAACTAGGGGACGGTAGACAGAAAGAGTAGGATAGCAAAAGGCAAGGAAGAAGGCTTTCGCGAAAATAAGGGATTTACTTACAGGTAATATAAGTGTGAAAATTAGAAAATCGTTGCTAAAAATGTTTGGTATGAAGCGTCGCGTTATATGGGGGTGCGAAACGTGGACGATAGGAAGTTGGGGAAAGGGAAAAGAATAGAAGCCTTTAAAATGTGGTGCTAAAGGCGACTGCTGAAAATCAGACGAGGTGGATAGAATCAAAAACGAGGAAATTTTAAACAGAATAAGGGGGAAAAGCTAACAATATGGAGGACGTTGACTAAGACAAGGGATAGATTAATAGGGCCAGGTTTTAAGGCATGAGGATCTCGTAAAATTAGCATTAGAGGGAAGTTTTTAGGATAGGAAAAGTCGAGGAAGGCCACGGATGGCCTACGCTAAGCAGATTAGAGAAGACGTGGTAGGTATGCGGCAATGAAAAGGCTTTCGTAAGGTAGCCTTAGGACTGAATACCACAAAAATATCAATTCTTTTGATTCCAAAGGACGTCGCAGTTTATTCTGCCAATTTTCTTCTTCAGTTCTCTCAGTATTCCCCTTTTTTATTTTTATGGGGTTTATTTTTAGAGCCTTTATATATATATATTTTTTATTCGTATCCTCATTTTATAAACAAATGGCCCGCAATTTTGGTAATGTTCGTGTTAACCCTTTCGCCACTTTGCTACTATTAGGAGACAATTCCCCCGTAATAATGGAAACCGGGTGGTTTTAGCTGCGCGGCCATTACAATCCTTCCCCATTTTCGCTACCCTTTAGCCTCATTTCCATGCCTACAATACATGGCACCCTTTACCTCTCTCCCACTTTTTTTTTACGAACTGTTTTCTCATCTTTTTATTTTTTTATACTTTTGTTGCTTTCTTCAGCTTCACCCCTCCCGTGTTTCCCCTCCCCCGCCCCTTTTCTCGTTTCCTCATTCTTGGTCCTATATTGCCTCGACCCTACGTTCCATTTTCCCAACTTTTCATCAAAATTTTAGTGCCGGTTGCGCAAAAGAGTCTATTTATTCTCCTTTCCTTCGCGTTAGCAACCGAGTAGAGACTACACTCCTCCTCCCTATTTTTCTTTTTTAAGGCCGTCCACATTTATTTATTTTTTTCGCTGGAGCAAGTCAAGTCTACTTCTTGCCGCTGTTTTTTTTATATTCGGCTTCATAAGAAACTCTTCGCTCACTTCTGGATCCCATTAGCTGCGAAACAACCCTTTTTTGTATATATTTTTTTTCATGGAATATATTTAATTTTTGTTTAATGACTGATAATTAATTTTTTTTCCTTTTATTTATATCAGTCACTTTCAAAAACCGAAAGTATATGACGTCACGCTTCATACCAACCTTTTTTTTTCTTAGCAACGATTTCCTAATATTCACATAAGCTAAAATATATATTCAAGTACGTAACGTAAGGAACATTTTCAATTCCGCCAATTTTTTTTTTAAATATTTACGTAACGCAAGGAACATTTTTAATACTGCCAAATTTTTAAAAATAATATATTTACGTAACGCAAGAAACATTTTCAATACTGCAAATTTTTATAAAAAAAAATACGTAACGCAAAAAAAATTTTCAATACTGCCAAATTTAAAAATATATATATATATATATATATTTACGTAACGCAAGGAACATTTTCAATACTGCCAAATTTTTAAAAAAATATTTACGTAACGCAAGGAACATTTTCAATACTGCCAAATTTTTAAAAATATATATTTACGTAACGCAAGAAACATTCTCAACACTGCCAATGTAATAAAAAAATTACGTAACGCAAAAAAAATTTTCAATACTGCCAAATTTTTAAAAATATATATATTTACGTGACGCAAAAAACATTTTCAATACTGCCAATTTTTTAAAAAAAATATTTACGTAACGCAAGAAACATTTTAAATGTTGCAAAATTTGAAAAAAAAATTACGTAATGCAAGAAACGTTTTCAAGACTGCCAATTCGAAAAAAAAACATATTTACGTTACGCTAGGAATCATTTCAATGCAGCCAATTTTTTTTTTAAAAAAATATTTACGTAAAGCAGAAAACATTTTCAATGCTGCCAAAATTTAAAAAAAAATTCAATATATATATATGCATATATATAGAAATCTAGAAACTTTTACAGAAACAATTTTTTTTACGTTGGTAGACATGTGCTCGGTTGATAACATGCAGTTAAATTTTCAGCTCAGTAGGAATTCATTTTCCAAATTTCAGTCCCTGTGTCCCTTAATATTTAAAAAAACTCTCAAAATAGTGACCCAAAAAGAGTTTTATTAACCCCCCGCCCCTTGCATTATCTACATAAATAAAAACGGAAATTAAACCAAATTCCTCAGGAAACTATAATCAAAACAACGGTCAGTCCTACATATTAATGTTTTTTTTTAAAAAAAAACTAAAATATTTATATTTAAGTAAGCGACGCAAAGAATATTATTTTCCAAAATTGTCAGTTTTGAAAATGTTCTTTGAGCCACTTTCTTAAATAAATTTTAGTTTTTTTAACATTAACATATATATATATATATATATATACATTGAATATTATTTACCAAAATTTTTAGTTTTGAAAATTTTCTTTGAGTCACTTACTTAAATATACTTTAGTTTTTCTTAACATTAATATATATATATATATATATATAGAATATTATTTTCCAAAATTGATAGTTTTGAAAATGTTCTTTGAGTCACTTACGTAAATATACTTTAGTTTTCTTAACATTAATATATATATATATAATATTATTTTCCAAAATTGTTAGTTTTGAAAATGCCCTTTGCGTCAATTTCTTAAATATATTTTAGTTTTTTAAACATAAATATATACATATATATATATTGAATATTTTTTTTTCCAAACATGTCAATTTTGAAAATGTTTTTTGCGTCACTTACTGAAATATATATTTAGATTTTTTTAATTAATATATATATTTAACATTATTTTCGAAAATGTCAATTTTGAAAATGTCCTTTGCGTCACTTACTTAAATATATTTTAGTATTTTTAACATATATTTTGAATATTTTTTTTCCATACATGTCAATTTCGAAAATGTTCTTTACGTCACTTACTTAAATATATTTTAGTTCTTTTTAATTAATATATATATATAACATTATTTTCGAAAATGTCAATTTTGAAAATGTTCTTTACGTCACTTACTTAAATATATTTTAGTATTTTTAACATATATATTGAATATTTTTTTCCAAACATGTCAATTTTGAAAATCTTCTTTACGTCACTTACTTAAATATGTTTTAGTTTTTTTTAATTAATATGATATATATATATATAACATTATTTTCCAAAATGTCAACAAGTTTACGGAAACAAAATTTTTTACATTGCTACACATACATTTTTTTTTTCGCGGTTGGTAACACACAGTTAAATTTTTCATCTCAGTAGGAATTCATTTTTTCAAAATTTTAAGTCCCCTTGTCCCTTAATGCTTTGCTTCTATGGTAGTAGAGATACAAGATGGCGGTGAACACACACACACACACACAGAGGCACAATGGCGGCGATTCATGGGTTGAAAACGCGTGGAAGAGAGAATATCACAGCGATACAGTCGGTGGGGAGTTAAAGCGGTGGAGTGTTTTTCCGCCGCCATACTGTACTGTACTGTACCAATTACCGTGCGTGGTAATTAGCTGAAAGCTGTGGGGAAACACAAAGGCGGACCGACCTTCAGTTCTCTCCTCTCCTCTCCTCCTGGGCGACGCTCAGTATTACTGTCAGATTATGACCGGAAAAGTGGAGCAGCTCCATGGCCGATCGTCTCCCTAATTGAATCATCCAGGGGTAAACGCAATTTGACCTTTGGCGGCTCTAAACGAGAGGGAAACAACAACAACCAGCCACGAAATTAACAACAAGAGATATAACGCAAGTGACCACAAACAACGCTCTATACAAAATGGCGGCGGCGTCGTCGAATAGTCGCAGCAGCACTAAACATTTCCTCCTCAGGACAACCAAACTTCACCTAGGACCAAATTCAGACCCGTAGAAAATTTTGACACACACAGACGACACCCAAAAAAAAAGAACTCTGTGATGTTTAACAGGGGATGAAGAACGGTAAAACGGTAAATCATGCTGCAAGAAGGAGGAAGAGGAGGGAGGAAAAAAAATATATATATCAAAAACCGTACGCCTTTTCCCCATGATGATATATTTCACTGTTATGGGAGTCAAAAGAAAACTTTGGAGAAAAAATAAAAATAATAATAATAAATGGGGGTAAACGTTTTCCTCGAGGAAACTTTTATCATTTCGGCTTCCCAAGTAGCAGTTATTCCTTAACTTCCTCCAAAAATATTCCTTCCCCCGTGTAAAACAGCCTCTGTTATTCCACTGTTTTCCCCATATTATACTCCATCGCCTTGGGGGTTTTCCCCCCCTCTATTAATCCTCATATTGAACTCTTTCTGCCTTTTATTATGGTTTTTCAGTCTTCGTCTGACTTCCCCTAATCATACAATGTCGTTGGAAAGAAAACATAGGGATTGTTTTTTTTCTCTCTCTCCTGACCATACCATTCAATTTTTCCATAATCCGTTCTAATCGCCTGTTAAACAACATGAACGACAGACTTCTCCATCCTTGTCTTACTCCTTTCTTGATTTCTGCCTCCTTTTTCCTATATCCTCAATTATAATTACAGCTTCCCGCCCTATTTAGAGATTATTTAACATTTTCTTCTTATTTATATCCTCTTTAATAAAACCTTATTAAGAAAAATTAAGAGCATGGTAATTATTCTTTGTATCTAATAAAGTCCACTTCACATGGGCTTAACATATATAAAAATAAGGGTCAGGTTGAAGTTTTTGATCTCTTTAAAAGGGTAGCAATAGGAAAAGAAAGACGTTGAAGAAGAAGATGAAAACGAAAATGGCGGATGCGTTTTGCTAAATCTAAAAACGCCATAGGCCGGGCTTTTTCTTATCCTTTCTTCTAAAATTCGCCCCGAAAGTCTATTTTGCTTCTCTTGTCCCCTACATTTGTCCTGTAACTAAACTGATCTTTTCCTAATTTGAATTATTCTATTTTACCCTTTCAATTCTAACTACCTGCTGCCTCCTTTTCTATATATTTTATCCCTGTGCTCTTCTAAAATCCGTATGTTCCAGTATCACGTTATGAAACGCTTTTTTTTGCTAAATCTAAAAACGCCATAGGCCCGGCTTTTTCTTATCCTTTCTTCTAAAATTCGCCCCGAAAGTCTGTTTTCCTTCTCTTGTCCCCTACATTTGTCCTGTAACTAAACTGATCTTTTCCTAATTTGCATTATTCTATTTGCCATTCCATCCCTTATTTTCTATTTTACATTGTGTTTTTATTCAGGAGGTTCTTATTTATCGGTCTTCTTAGCTATGACTCTAATTAAATTTTTTTAACTAGAATCTTCTGCTATTCTTCCCGTTTTGTTGATTTGAAAAAGGGAATAATATTTTCTGGATTGGGATGGAGGGTTTTTTTTACTATTTTTTGGAAGAGTCAGTGTAGATTCGTCTGGCACAGAAACGTATGTAAGTTATATTTTTTTTTTCAGGTCCCTTTATTAAGGACATGCTTGAGTATATTTTCCTCTTTTTTTTGTTGTAATTCTACAGTCTGTAATTTATAGTTTGGAGCATCATGGAAGCTTCCTGTTCTCACCTCTCTCTCTCTCTCATTTTTTTTCCTTCCTCCCCCAAAAAGAAAAGCAACCGGACAGCGAGCTGTGAATCTGCTGGGAATTCCCTGTGGCAGATTCGACGCTGCCAACCTTGCGAGTGCGAAAGATCGATACCGCTTTGTTCTTATGCTAATGGGAGCCTGCAACTTCAGCCGCCGCGCTTCTTTTCGGACGCTTCTTTTTTTATTCTTTCTCTCTCTCTCTCTCTTTCTTTCTTTGTCTCTCTCTCTCCCTCCCCCACTTCTCCTTCTTTTTTTTTTAATGTAGGAATACTTTGCCTGTCGCCTTGTGAAAACAAGCTGGCGCCCGGTCGAACGCAGAAAATGAAATTACGCTGCATGGACGTGTGTTCGGAATGCGAAAAAAGGGTAAAGTGTGGGGGGGGGGGTTGGAGGAGGGGGTATTGGGGAGGGGTTCTGAGTGACGTAGAGGGTGCGGGGGTGTTTCTGCGTGGATGGACGCGTCGATAGAGAAAGAACACACACACACATATATATGTAATTCCCAAGTGACGGGGGAAGGCGAAGGGGAAGAGGGGGAGGGGGAAGGAAGACTGCTATTGGACCACCTCCAAATATTCATCTCCATATACTGCTGTGTTAAACTAAACTCTGACAAATTACCGTCAATTTTTTTACCGTACTGTTTAAAAGGTCGGCGTGATTAAATTTGCTTCGGAACGTCGAGTAATCTGTTGTTTAAAAAAAAACTGTTTCTCTCTTCTTCTTCTTCTTCTTCTGTTGATGCTCTTTGACAACTTGTGTCTTGATTCCGCAAAGTGTCTCCGCTTCTTTTCCTTTCCCTGTCCTTTCTAATTCCTAACATCACCCAGTCTCTCCATCTGGTCTTTGTTCTGCTCCACATTTTGGTTGAAAAGAGGGGATTAGGGGATGTTGGAGTGTTTTCCCAGCTTGAAACCCATTTTTTTTGCATTTCTTTCATCGCTCATCTCGTGTAGATGTCCAAACCAACTTGTGTCTTGTCCTGCCTTCTTCTACAAAGTTTCTCCGCATCTTTTTCCTTTCCCTGTCCTTTCTAATTCCTAACATCACCCAGTCTCTCCATCTGGTCTTTGTTCTGCTCCACATTTTGGTTGAAAAGAGGGGATTAGGGGATTTTGGAGTGTTTTCCCAGTTTGAAACCCATTTTTTTTCTTGACTTTCTTTCATCGCTCATCTCGTGTAGATGTCCAAACCAAAATTTCATCACGCGATTCACTATATTTCTGTAATGCATTCTATTTTATTTTATTAAAATTTCTTCTTGTTATCCTCCTCCAGGGTTTCAACATGAGGGTCTTTAACTTGGACCGTAAATCGTCCTCCGCAATACATTCCTCCTTGCAGCCTTTTGATGTCTCCCTCTTCTTTTCAATGTCGGCGACTCGGCTCCACAGGTCTTATTTCCCCGTGACGTATATACAATATTTTTTTCTAATTTTTCCTATTTTTTTCAATTTTTTTTGACAGTAGCTTTTCCTTTTAAGTACCTCTCTGTAAAGCAAGAAATGGTGCGCTTATTTCTTTCCTGCAGCTTATTTTATTTTTTCACCTTTTAACCTCTTCCTCTATGGAGTTATTTCCCATTAAGCATTGTTCCTAGGTTCCATTGAGGTTCAATGTCAAAGTAATTACGGGTAAGAACAGAAGATGGAGGGTAGAGGAATACTCCAGGCAGGAAAAGGACTCAATACCAACAAAAAAAGGAGTTTTGAAAGATCATATCTGTGTTAACTGAGAACAGCTTCAAAAAAAAAGAATGTATCAGAAAAATTGTTCCATTGAGGTTTAATGTCAAAGAAAAAAGAAGAACAGAAGATGGAGGATATGGAATACTCCAGGCAGGAAAAGGACTCAATACCACCAAAAAAAGAGTTTTGGAAGATCATATCTGTGTTAACTGAGAACAGCTTCAAAAAAATTAATGTATCAGAAAAATTATTCCATTGAGGTTTAATCTCAAAGAAAAAAATAACAGAAGATGGAGGATATGGAATACTCCAGGCAGGAAAAGGACTCAATACCACCAAAAAAAGAGGTTTGAAAGATCATATCTGTGTTAACTAAGAACAGCTTCAAAAAATAATGTATCAAAAAAAATTATTCCATTGAGGTTTAATGTCAACGTAATTAAGGGTAAGAACAGAAGATGGAGGGTAGAGGAATACTCCAATAAGAAAAAGGACTTAATACAACAAGAAAAAAAGAGTTTCGGAAGATCATAAACTAAGAACAGCTTTAAAAAAATAATGCATCAGAAAAAATTGTTTCATTGAGGTTTAATGTGAAAATAATTACTGTAGTACAGAACGTTTTTTTAAATTTTTTTTCTTCCGCCACCCACCCGCCCCCTCCACCTCCCCCCTCATGTCCGAATGTCCTCATCAAATTACCTTCGAAAGGCATTAATAAAATTGCTTTGTGAATTAGTTCTCCTCGTCCATATATTTTTTTATCCCGCCGCCCCCCTGCCGCCCCACAGCCCATCCACCCACCCACCAACCAACCAATTTTCCACGAATTATCTGCCTTATTCCGAAAACTAGATTCCGAAAACAGTTTAATTGTTGTTGATTTTTTTTCGCCCCACGTTGTTGTGGCGCAGCAACCAATGTGAGACAATAATTTACAACCACAAACAATAAAAAAATTGGTGGGGTGTGGGTGGGGGGTTGTTAGGGACAAATTTGCTTTTTATTAAAGTCCCTCTGCAGCTGTTACAGCTATATTAGCAAACCAATGAGGATGTAATTTTGTCGGACGCTAATTATTTTACAGGGTACGTTTAAATTTGCGCACAATTTAATAGCGGGGCAAACATTTGTCACACTGCTGGGGCGTTTGAGGGGGGGGGTGGTTGGGGGGAAGTGATAGTAGGGAGGGATGGGGAAGGGAAAGCCTACGTCAATCACGGCGCTCTAGTGGCGGTTCCGGCCAATAGATCCTTATCAATGAAACATCAATACTGATTTGGCGTTTGCACGTCAATTACATGAATTTATTACGCAAGTCCGCGGTGGCCCGTATATTCATATGGACAATTAGGTGGAAGGGATTGTACTGTACATAACTAGCCACAGCCGCCCCCTCTAACGCTATCACGCACAAACTTCATAAATCATGCACAGCACAAAGACCACACACACACACATGCAGCCGCAGCAATTAGTTTTTATCCCGTTCAGATTGAAAACTTCCAGATAACTAGGTTTAGGGAGGGGGAGGGATGGACGCGTGATTAGGGGGATGCGGTGGGGATAGCCGCGCAGCGATTAAATGCTCATATATGCCGAAATTGCTCATCTGCCATTCAAATGTTTTGGTATCGTGACCATCTGTGGGGGGCAGAAGGCAGGGGGGCGGCTCTAAATAGGAACGCGGTGTTTGTTGTTGTGGTGGTGATTAGTTTACCGTTGGCCTCCAAACTGTCATGTTCCCTACCGTTGTTCAAAAAAAATAATAATAATGGCCGAATGAGTAGAATAAGCCTAAGATGCAAAGGAGGGGGGGCGGAGGGAGGGACGATTTTTTTGGAGACACACTGATATATTTGTTCTATTACAAACAGCGTTCGACTATGTACAGAAGTTGTTTTGAACCCTTCACGTACCCTTTAGCAACGTCCCGCGACTTTGTTTCCCCGCGGAAAAAAAAGTTCGTTTTGTTTGTCCGATAAAAGAAACTGCGGTATATATTTTTTATTTTATATTTATGATCGCTTCACGTCAAACATTATAACTCGCAGTTGGTTTTGAACAACACCTTTACAAAAGTAGAAACCATAGTTTCCTATGCTATTAAAGGGGAGTTGCCTGTTTCAGGATCACCCTCATGTAGCCTGTAACCCCCCCTCCAAAAAAAAACGAAACACCGGGGATGATAAGATCGGCGCTGCGGGAGTTTTCTCGCAGGCATTGCTTCAGCCCCAGAGTGACTGCGGGGCTCACCTGATTATGTCGGGGATGCCTCTTGCACTCTCTCTGGGCGTTTGTTTTATCAAAGTTCTCATATGCCGAGACACCTTCACCTATTTTAGGAGGTATATGTACCGGGGTCAAAGACCTTGGGCATATGGCAAGAGTTGTCCGCTGATCCCATTGGATCAGTCGGCCAGCTGCCTCCTGAAATTGGTGGAGACACGGAGAAGGGAATGCTGCTGCGACCCCACAGCAAACTCGTCTCCCGTCATTCACAGGGAAGGGCGTGAGAATAGTACCACCCAATGCCCGACCTACCTGATGCAGGTTTTCTAGGGTTTTCCCCTGCATCTCTTTAGGTGAAACACCACAAGGGTAGGATCCTTAAACCATAGCCCGGGGGCCCTAGTTAACCCTTGCTTGGCTACCTTGCTCTACCTTCCGCATCCCCCCTTTTCAATTCCCTTCCTATGCTATTAAAGGGGAGTTGCCTGTTTCAGGATCACCCTCATGTAGCCTGTTAACCAAAAAAAAAAATTCCGCATCTCCATCCCCTTTTCAATTCCCTTCCTATGCTATTAAAGGGGAGTTGCCTGTTTAGTATTTTCTCATCATTGACCTGTTTCCAAATTGAGTTTTACGTTGATGTTTTTTTTTTTTAAGATATCCTTAATTCGGTTCTGTCAGGTGATTTACCTTTGCTCCTATTTCGATTCACCCTTTTAACACGTCCCTTTACGACTAATCAATAAACCGGTCCATCCTTTACAGTTTATTTTCAATATCAATAATTTTTCATCTACGGAACCGACTGTCCTATGGGAACTGTTAAAAGAAAATACAATCTGTTTATATTCACCGAGTGGTTGGTTGGTTGGTCCATGCCTCATATTTATTGGATTATTATTATTTTTTGTAGTGTGTTTGTCTGTTTGTTTTGTTTTGTGGGAGTATAAATAAAAACAAAATATGTGTAGGACCTATATTATCGGCCCGTGTGTGTCATGTCTATTTATCCTCATATTGAACTCTTTTTTTTTTTCTTCTCCAGGACAACGTTCATGCTATTTTATTATTGGTTTCCAAGTCGTCTTCTGATTCTCCTAATTGGTAGTTATGTAGAAATGAATAGTCTCTCGCAAGATAGGTGAACAGGGTTTATGGCAGTACAAACCAAAAAAAATATATATCCTGTCTACATTTCCTATCAGCTTGTCTGTGAATGCCTTTTTTTTTCATCTTTACATAATATTGTTTTTGAAAAACAGACCCTTTAGTGAAATTTCACGCTATTTTTATTTACTGAAGGGACTGAGATTGCTTTTTTAGTTCTTTGTTTTTTTTCTTCTATAAGTTCATTCCTATCGCTTGCTGTGAATGCCTTTTTTTTCTCTTTATAATATTGTTTTTGAAAAACAGACCTTTAGTGAAATTTGACGCTATTTTTTATTGATTCGTGAAGGGAGACTGAGTATTAGCTTTTTTTAGTTCTCTGTTTTTTTTTTTGGTTTTATTTCTCTCCTATAAGTCTACATTTCCTATCAGCTTGTCTGTGAATGCCTTTTTTTTTATCTTTACATAATATTGTTTTTGAGAAACAGACCCTTTAGTGAAATTTCACGCAATGTTTTATAAATTAGTGAAGGGAGACTGAGGATTAGCTTTTTTTAGTTCTTTGTTTTTTTGTTTTTGTTTTTCTTCTCCTATAAGTCTCTTTGCCTTAATTTAGGGTTCCGAAAGTGTCTTAGTAATGAATTTCGCGACATCTTTGAAATGAGAGAGTAGTAAATTTTGGCTGTTGATCCGCTGTACGTACATAATTTGTGAAGAAAAACAAAACTACCCCTTGTCAGCTGGAGAAAGGCGACTGGAAGGACCCTGATAAAAATTAATTTCGGTTCTGTAGGTGTGACACAGCGCTGCAGTCCACTCACGTATTTGGGGGTGGAGAAAGTCCAAACCAACGAAGCAACTAACCCGTGGTGGTGGTCGCCTTGTTGTTTTCCTTTTTTCTCCCCCTCCCTCGTCCAGGTCAAGTCCAGGGGGTTTGAGGTTCTCCGATAATTGAGCTCTGCTGAGATTGTAGTTCCAGTAATCTGAGCTGGACCAACAGTAAACACAATTTAATCGAGACACCACGTGCTGGCTGCCCTTGTTACTTACTCCCGATGAAATCCAACCCCCTTCTCTCTTCAACCTCACTCTGCCAAATAAATGGAATAAAAACCAACCCCCACCTCTCTACCTCACTCCCCTTTTTTGCCTCTCTTTGATGTCCGCAGAAACAAAGCAATTACGTACGGGAGGGTTTCACCGTATTCGCTTCCGTTCGTTCCTACGCTTTTCTCCCCTGGCGTTTCAGAGACACTCTACTACTTTCACATGTGACGTCAGAGAGAGGGGGAGAGAGAGAGAGAGGGGGGGAACTCAAATTTAACCTCCCTCCCTCCCTCTGTCTGATGATTGCGATTGGCCGCTTGCCCCCAAAAGTCAATTTTGTGTAGGGGGTTACCCTAAACGTAAAGGAGGGGGAGGGAGGTAAGGGGTGGAAATAAATTTCGTAAAAGACACTCGGCCTGAAGAAGTTAAAAAAAAAAGGGAGACGAAACGTCGTTTTGGAATGAAAAGTGATTACTTTATGTGTTGAATTATTGGTCGGCGTTTTATTTATCTATCTAGTTTTTATTATTATATTTCTTTACGTAATATTATTAGACATAAATGTAGTTCCAGAGGAAATACCTATATATATATATATATGTATACTAGTAGTAATTATTTCAATTACGAACGGGAGGGTTTCACCTCATTCGCTTCCGTTCGTTCCTACGCTTTTCTCCCTGGTGTTTCAGACGCTCTACTACTACTTTCACATGTGACGTCATAGGGGGGGGGACGGTGGGGAGGGGGAAAGTAGTAGAAGGGTGGGAGGGGGAGAGAGAGAGAGAGAGGGGAACACAAATTTAACCTCCCTCCCTCCCT